>JAJOZX010004762.1:70000-368264 GCA_023014485.1 Bathynomus jamesi | reverse complement strand
TTACACTAACCGAAAACAAAGGCTTGTTCATTTAACAAGCATAACTCAATTTAGGTCCTATAAAAATAGGCCCACAACATTAAGCCTATTTAATAGGTCCTACTCTTCAAACTCAAAACAAAGCCTTGTTAATTTAACAGGCTTAACTCATTTAAGGTCCTATAAAATAATAGGCCCAAACATAAGCCTACTTGGTAGGCCCAACAAATATGCCTATTTAGTAGGCCCACCTAACTTTACATTACATAATAGGCCTACCTCTTAAAGTAGGCCTTACTCGTTACACTCAAGGCCTATCCTAACTAAAAACACAATTTATAATTGAACCTGTGGTGTAAGTTATAAAATTTATTTCAGCAATTTAACTTACTCATAAGACTCATTAACATCACAAAATTCGACTCAGAACTGTAACATCACAAAATTCGACTCAGAACTGTAACATCACAAAATTCGACTCAGAACTGTAACATCACAAAGACTTAAAGCAATTGCACAAATTCAAACCTACACCCTATTCCAACCTATACCAAGTCCTATTTGACATATATGCATACCAAGTCCTATTTGACATATAGGCCCAACCTATTCCAAGTCCTATTTGACATATAGGCCCAACCTATTCCAAATCCTATTTGACATATAGGCATACCAAGTCCTATTTGACATATAGGCCCAACCTATTTCAAGTCCTATTTGACATATAGGCCCAACCTATTCCAAGTCCTATTTGACATATAGGCCCAACCTATTCCAAATCCTATTTGACATATAGGCATACAAAGTCCTATTTGACATATAGGCCCAACCTATTCCAAATCCTATTTGACATATAGGCATACCAAGTCCTATTTGACATATAGGCCCAACCTATTCCAAGTCCTATTTGACATATAGGACCAACCTATACCAAGTCCTATTTGACATATAGGCCAACCTATTCCAATCCTATTTGACATATAGGCATACCAAGTCCTATTTGACATATAGGCCCAACCTATTCCAAGTCCTATTTGACATATAGGCCCAACCTATACCAAGTCCTATTTGACATATAGGCCCAACCTATTCCAAATCCTATTTGACATATAGGCATACCAAGTCCTATTTGACATATAGGCCCAAACTATTCCAAGTCTTAATTGACATATAGGCCCAACCTATTCCAAGTCCTATTTGACATATAGGCCCAACCTATTCCAAGTCCTATTTGACATATAGGCCCAACCTATTCCAAATCCTATTTGACATATAGGCATAAAACAGACAAGGCTTGATATAAGGGTCTCAAATGCAACGTTTGAGGATCTTTACTCAGCCAAATTGATTAACCTAATCCAAAACCCAAAAATAAAACCCTATAACAAAATACACATTTACACACATACGTACGGTACAGTATATAAATATATACAGTACATACGACTCCAAACATCCAATTCTTCTTTTAAAGGGAGAATCACAACAGATTTCATCAACAGACACATACATTCCTTGCAAACAGATTGGATTCCTTCAAAACCCCAAACCTTCCAGACCTACCTGTAGGATACTATCATACACAACATTTACTCATTCATAACTACGGGTATTGACTTCATTGGAGTGGTGAATCCAAGTTTTGAAGACCAACTGGATTCGGAGAAATGCAACACACACACACACACACACACACACACACACACTACTCTTTCATGTGTCTCAAACACAACAACCTGTCTAAACATAACCAAGGATCGGAGAGTAAAAGCCTTTATTGCTGCGCTCTGATTCTGTGCACATAATTTTGTGCCAAAATTTATATGGTTAGACAGTGACACGTACAAACAAACTACTCTACTCTAAAGGGTTTTATGGCTACTTTGGCCATAGCCCAAACTACTATTTCAAAGGGCCTTGGACTACTATTTCAAAGGGCCTTGGCCTACCTTGGCCATAGCCCAACAAATCATCAAAGGGCTGATGGCCTACCCTTGGCCATAGCCCAACAATTCATCAAGCGGCTGATGGCCTACCCTTGGCCATAGCCCAACAAATTCATCAAAAGGCTGATGGCCTACCTCGGCCATAGCCCAACCTATTCATGAAGGGGTTTGTGGCCTCCCTTGGCCACAACCCAAACTATTACAAGGGTCTTGTGGCCTACCTTGGCCACAGACCAAACTATTACAAGGGTCTTGTGGCCTCCTTGGCCACAGACCAAACTATTACAAGGGTTTTGTGGCCTCCCCTTGGCCACAGACCAAACTATTACAAGGGTCTTGTGGCCTACCTTGGCCGCGACCCAAACTATTACAATGGTTTGGTGGCCTCCCCTTGGCCACAGACCAAACTATTACAAGGGTCTTGTGGCCTTCCTTGACCACAGACCAAACTATTACAAGGGTTTTGTGGCCTCCCCTTGGCCACAGACCAAACTATTACAAGGGTCTTGTGGCCTCCCATGGCCACAGACCAAACTATTACAAGGGTCTTGTGGCCTTCCTTGGCCACAGACCAAACTATTACAAGGTTTTGTGGCCTCCCCTTGGCCACAGCCCAAACTATTACAAGGGTCTTGTGGCCTCCCATGGCCACAGACCAACTATTACAAGGGTCTTGTGGCCTACCTTGGCCACAACCCAAACTATACAAGTTCTGTGGCCTACCTTGGCCACAACCCAAACTATAACCAGGGTCTTGTGGCCTACCTTGGCCACAACCCAAACTATTACAAGGTCTTGTGGCCTACCTTGGCCACAACCCAAACTATAACAGGGTCTTGTGGCCTACCTTGGCCACAACCCAAACTATTACAAGGGTTTTGTGGCCTCCCCTTGGCCACAGACCAAACTATTACAATGGTCTTGTGGCCTCCCTTGGCCACAGACCAAACTATTACAAGGGTTTGTGGCCTCCCTTGGCCACAGACCAAACTATTACAAGGGTCTTGTGGCCTCCCTTGGCCACAGACCAACTATTACAAGGTTTGTGCCTCCCCTTGGCCACGACCTAAACTTGACCTTGACGCCCAAACTATTATAGGGGTTTTGTGGCCTCCCCTTGGCCAGCCCAAACTATTACAAGGGTTTTATGGCCTCCCATGGCCAGAGACCAAGCAACACAAAAACAGTACAGGATTCAAAGCCCCAAGCCGTCCAGATCTACCTGTGGAGGAGTAACATTTACTCCACTAAAACTACGGGTATTGACTAGTCTGAAGTGGTAGGAGGTTTGAATACAGTACAAACTCTTTAAACCAAACAACACAACATGGAAGTACAGTACATTTCAATTAACTCACCAACGTAGAAGTCACTTTAAAACATAAATTGTTAACAAAACAAAACATGACAAACTCCAAAACCACGTCAGTAAACCAGCATTTAAAAAATTTACACAGATAATGAGCAAAGTTAAAATGTTTAATAACTACTTTAATTCCATAAATTTCCTATACCTAAAGGGAGTCAAACTGATTGACATAACTTTAACTAAACTTGAGAAGTTGGCCTCTTGAACTTTTATATTTAAATAGGTCTTGAGTAAACTCTCTCTTCCTAAATTCCTATTTCATTCTTTTCAATCCATTTCACATGGTTTAAAACACAGTTTTAAAAAAAATTTGATCTATAACATACAAATTTTTCTCCGGCCCCCAGCAGTATATGGAAAAACTATACGCGCTCACAACTGGTATCATATGTGGTACATTTATTTCATAATTAAATATAAATTATTAATTAATTGAATTAAATCTCTACAAAATTGCCTCGGGATTGGCGACATAGCCTATTGGGAATGAAATAATTGCCATACGTACAAAGAACCTGTATGTATGAATCAGCCTCACATAGCAACAAGAAAACCCAATTTATTGTTTAGTCTACCACAGTGAAGTAGACCAAACAAAATTTTGCTAGATCGGCAAATAATAATGAAAATACAAGCGGACCAAGGAACGGCTCTCAGGGCTGTTTATGTTACAGCGAACGCTTTAAACAGGGAAGATGTGCTTTTGTCTTCCCTCAAGTTCTGAGTGAATTCCTTATAATAAACTTAATACATAAAATAAGGATAGGCCTATCCCCTAAAATGTTTATATTGTGACTGCCTATATTTATTACAAGAAGTTAACTCATTGAGTAACTCCATCGTGGCGGCCCTACACCGAAAAAGATCGTAACGCCCTACATCGAAGCAAACTGAGACCCAGCAAAAATAAGGTGGGACCCGTTATTTTCGTTCTAATATAGGCAGCTAAAATCCCGACGCTAAAATTACCATAAACAATTAAATATAAAGAGGTCCTATTCAGACCTACATATTCATAACTCTCTAACGAAAAAGCATAGGGCTTTTGTCGGTAACCCTCCACTGAAGTCTGCTGGAAATTTCCAACGGATGAGGGCACAGGCAATCAACCCATAGCCCTATATAGTTTTTTCACACCTAGTGCTATGACAGAGACCTGACTTTAGTTTCTTTCATGCCGAAAACTGCGAAGAAACTCGTACATCTCCTCTCCAGTATGCACGACCAACCTGAAATTACTGAGAATGGCAAGCCTGACATCATCATCACATACAATAAAACCAAAGGTGGTGTCGACACGTTCGACCAAATGTGCTCATCTTATTCATGCAGCAGGAAGACAAGGCGGTGGCTACTGTGCGTGTTCTATGGAATGCTGAATGCAGCAACAATAGATGCGTGGGTAATTTACAAGAACAACAAACAGCAGCACGTAAATCGACGGCACTTCATGAAGAGCCTGGCTGAGGCATTGGTGAAACCTTGGGCAGAACAGCGGCTCTCTACTTCAGGACTGTCGAGGAGCTTGACTACCATGATAACATCCATCTGTGGAGTCAGTGCGCCTCCAAGGGTCGCCTCTGAGCCCGCTGATGTGCCGACGAGGAGATGCAGCCAATGTGACTCATCCAAGGACAGAAAACCAAGAAGTTATGCAGCATCTGCCAAAAGCACATCTGTCCACAGCATGCTGCACTGGTCTGCCCTGATTGGCAATAAATGAAGGTAAGAATAATTTACACATTCTCTCTCTCTCTCTCTCTCCTCTCTCTCTCTCTCTCTCTCTCTCTCTCCTCTCTCTCTCTCTCTCTATCTTATATATATATATATATATATATATATATATATATATATATATATATATATGTCATATAATTATGTATAATACATTCTTTTACATATATTATACTACATCAATGCAATTACATTACATTTTGTGGGTTACATATGACCCTACATGAAAAGTCTTATTTTTTACACAAAAATTATAGTGTTTCTTTACTGTTCTGGCTTACAGATATCAAGAGTGCTAGCAGCCTGACCTCTGACCTGAATAATGGGACATCTGTACCGTACAACATAAGCACTTGATAACCATTTTACCTCTTGAATCTTTCTAGATATAAGCTGTACAGTATAGTAGTGTATTTTTAACATAATTTTTTTACCTATTTTTTTCAAGTTCCAATTACGCAAATTTATTTATGCTATTTTATGATATGTCTCACATTGTTTAGAGCAAAAGTTCATTTATATGTTCACCAATTTTCATAAATAAATTGAGATTAGAACATTTATTTTTAAATTTTTTCATGGGCCGAGTAAATATTACCCGGCAATGCCTATCTAGGGCTAACGACAGTATTGTATTATGCTTCGCAGATGACACAAAGATATGTAATGAAATATTGAACGAAAGTGACATAAGGAAATTACAAAAGCGACATTGAAACACCATTCCAGTGGGCAGAAGACAACAATATGAAGTTCAACGAAGAAATATTCCAACTTCTAAGATATGGTAATAACAAGGAGCTACTAAAAAAAGAGAACAAAACTATGCAAGCCAAACAGATAACACTAAATCCACAAGTCAGGGCTCTTGGAGTAATAATGTCGTCGGATGCAGAATTCAGAGAGCACTATAAAATCAAAATTACAACGGCTAGAAAAATAATGGGAATCATCTGGAGGAGCTTCCGCAACAGAAAAGCAAACATCATGCTCAAACTATGGAAGAGTCTAGTCCTACCAATAATTAAGTATTGCTCAGTACTCACAAGCCTACACAGAAAACGAGACATTGCGAACATTGAAGCTATACAGAGGACTTTCACGTCTAAGATAGACGAAACGGAAGGTGAAGACTACTGGTCTCGACTACAATCCCTGAAACTCTACTCTCTCGAAAGAAGGCGCGAGCGGTACACAATAATATACATATGGAAAATACTTGAGGGCTCTGTCCCTAACCTTAGAAAGGAAATAGAAACAAACTGGAATGAGAGCAGAGGCAGATTTTGTACGGTCTCAGCTGCGATGGGACAAGGGGCCATGAAAACGAGGATGGAAAATACCCTCAGAATATGAGGCCCAAAGCTTTTCAATGTCCTACCAAAAGAAGTTTGGAATCTCCAGCACACCGACCTGAATAAATTCAAGAACCAGCTGGACAGATTCCTGTGCAAAGTCCCTGACTAGCCATGCGTGGCTGGCTACGAGAGCAGGAGGAGATCAGACAGCAATTCCCTCCTTCACCAAATCCCTCAAATAAGGCGGGATGCTGCAGAGGGGTCGACTTCAGGTCAATCCTGAACCGTCGTTCAAACTCACCTAAAGTATGATATATATATATATATATAATAACTTTTATATATATATATATATATATACAGTGAACCTTCGTCCAACGCGTGTTTGTCCAGCGCGAATCTGCTTATACACGGAAAAATAAATGTGAACAATTATGATATTTGCGGAAGCGGAAAATTTGATTATACACGCTCCGACAAACACGCTCTAATACAGTAGTACTGTACGTGTGCCAATGTGCGCTCTAGTGTTTTCTCCTACACTCTCCAACACTCCCGCATCTCCCTCCCTCTCCCGTCACCCCTTGCATCACTCTTTGTCTCAGTCCCGCTACCGCGTTAAGTTCAGTGAAGTTGTGTTGGATTGTTTTTGTCGTATTTTGCCGTTGTTTTGCTATTACTCTTAGACAGCAGTATGGCACGAAAACATAAGCATCTGCAAGTGATAGTGAAGAAAAGTCGTAACATTATGTCATTAGCCGAAAAAATAAAGATTCTAGCTAAGTTGCGTGATGGTATAAGCATAACATCACTTGGCCGCGAGTATCACGTGAATGAGTCTACCATACGCACCATCCGAAAGAGTGAAGAAAAGATACGTGCTATTTTCATTTAATATATTTTTATTTATCATATGTAAATATCATTATGTTTATGATTTTATTATGTTCTTATTTCATATATAATATAGGTAGGGAAATTCATTTATGTATGAATAAAAAATCTACGTATCTATGTATTAATGGGAGACTTTACGCGGGCGGCCGCGTTCACGTATCCCCATTTATCCCATACCATAAGGTATTAAGTTTGTCCAACGCGGATTTACCTAACGCGCCGTTCTCGAGGAACCTAACCCCCGCGTTGGACGAGGGTTTACTTTATATATATATATATAGGCTTACCATATTTTCACGCAACCAAACCGGGACATTTAGGAACATTTTGGAAATGAAGATCACACATACGTGTTTTCCGCAGTATAAAGAAATGGGGTGAACCAAAAAAGTATATATTTCAATTTATTATACAGTACAAACATATCATTAATTTTTTTTTAAAACCGGGACTCCGGGACAAGAGCTCAAAACCGGGACGGACGTATGGTAAGCCTATATATATATATACCAGGGTGGGCCGTAAGTTTCCATACATAGGAAAAATAAACATTTTTTTATGGACAACCATTTTTATTTATATAATATGCTCTACATGGTTGCCATTGTTTTGAAAACACATTTCAATACGTGTTCCCCACTGTTGATGAACACGCATTAGCACAGTTGACGTTATGCTTGTAATGGCGTTGGTGATACGTTCCTTTAGATGATTTATGTCTCGTATCTTTTCCTGATACACCATGGCCTTCAAGTGCCCCCAAAGATAGAAATCAAGGGGGGTGAGATCTGGGGATCTGGGAGGCCACTCCACAGGACCACGCCGACCAATCCAAGCATCCGGAAACTGCTGATCCAAATACCGACGCACGTGAAGACCATAATGAGGTGGAGCTCCATCTTGCTGGAAGTAAACTGGGAAGTTACCTTCCTCGTTTAGCAGGGATGGGAAAATCTCTTCTTGCAACATGTTAAGATACCTTTCGGCATTAAGATTTCCACTGACAAAAATTGGTCCAATAATTCTGTCACCCCATATCCCGGCCCACACCATCACTTTACCGGCACCTTGCATCTTCGTCGGACTCAGCCAGTTAGGGTTAGCATTACTCCAGTAACGTATGTTTTGCCGATTAACCTCTCCATTGACGTAAAAATTTGCTTCATCAGTAAACAAGATCTTAGTTGAAAAGTTTGCATCCTCGTTCACTTTGGTTAATGCCCATTCACAGAATTCCATCCGTCTATCCGGGTCGTCTTCACTCAAATGCTGTGCCATATGCAATTTGTATGGATGCCATTTGTTTGCTTTCAAAATGCGCCTGATACTCGATCTGCTGACACCACTTTCTGCAGACAACCGTCGTGTACTTTTTCTGGGACTCCGTGTAAGCGCTGTAAGTATCGTAGCTGTTGTGTCTTCATCGGTGGCTGTACGTCTTGGACCACTTCGCGGTTGATCTGCAACATTTCCAGTTTTCTGAAACTTGTTAATAAGTTTTGCCACAGTGTCGTGTATGATGTTCGTTCCATGTTGTCTGTTAAAGTTCATTGCAACCATGCGACTACTTCCCGACCCAGCCATCAGTATGATTTCAATTCGTTGCTCTTTCGTCAAACGCATATTCTTAGGGTATCTGAAACATAAAAACAAACGTTTAATTTTTCCTATGTATGGAAACTTACGGCCCACCCTGTATATATAATATATATATATATATATATATATATATATATATATATATATATACACATACACACACACACATATATATATATATATATATATATATACATATACAGTATATTGGGAATTTAAGTGGTGTTCTGATATATGTAAGCAATTTGGTCACCTATACATTCGCATAGCAGACATCACGATGCTCAACATGATAGCGGGGTCGTTGTGCATTAATTCAACTAGAGTCATGTAAACTTAAAATATTAATAACAAATAGATAATCTCACATACATAAAAGCTCTTGAAGTAATATATATATACGTAATGTAATCACGAAACATACAAACTGATAACTCTACAAATAAAGCGGTGTTTGAGAGCCGCCGCGTCACTAAAGCATCAAAGCTGATAACATAACTTCATATACACAAAAGTCGCCTCATTAAAATATAAACATTAAGGTCACCGTATATAAAAATTTCTTATCATTTATTTCATCTTTTTAAGCCAAATTATCAACAAATCAAATATATTCTGGTATTATTTACATAAATAACTATAAATCTGCTGCAACTGGAGAACGCGCATTAAATATATCATTTAAATGCCTGACACTTGAACGACTATATAAAAACGCTATATTAGAAAGTTTAATAAGAAATACTTACAAAAATGACAAATTAATAAGGTTCATTTTAAACATTTCTCTCGCTGACTTTTATTACAACTCATTACACTCGGCTCCACCGCAAGAAAATATATGTACAGGGTGTCCATAAATGTTTACCCTGAAAACAGTATGCTCTCATGTTTTAATGACGAATCTTACATCCGTTTTCTTTTTACAGGTGATCTCGTACACGCATAGAGTTTCTGTGCTGGTGTGTTTCGTCTACCGCATTCGCCGCTAGGAGCGCTGTAGTAGTTGTTCAGTTAAGATGGCGTCTGTGACAGAGAAGGCACAATGTGTTGTGTGGCTTGCAGAAACAAAATCTCCTGTCAGTGTTCAGCGAAGGTTCAGAACAAAGAATGGAAAGAATCCACCTGATGTGAAGTTAATTAAGTCGTGGATGAAAAATTCGTGGAAACTGGAAACGTGGAAAAGGGAAAGAGCAGTGGTAGACCATCAGTTTCCGATGGGACGGTGGAAAACATTCAAACTGCATGTTCGTGAAACTCTCGACGCAACATTTCCAAATCGATGGATTAGCAGGGACGAGCCAATCCCATGGCCCCCAAGATCACCAGACATTACCCCGCTGGATTTCTTTCTCTGGTGTCATGTTAAAGATTTGGTTTATGCAACAGTTGTTCCAGATATCAGGACATTGCGAGAACGCATTACGGATGCAATTGCAACAGTTAACCCACAAATGTTGGAAAATGTGTGGCGTGAGTGTGAATACCATTTAGACAATTTACGTGCCACTAGGGGTGCACATGTGGAAGCTTATTAAGTTCATTAACTATGTATCAAAACTTTGTATGTTTATCTACTTATGATTAAAACTGTGTTTGAATACGAGTGTTTATTTAAAAGTTATAGCATGCTTTAATCAGGGTAATCATTTATGGACACCCTGTATATTCGCCATTCTAAATATCATATATATATATATATATGTAGTATATATGTATTTAATCTTCACATTTTGAGGGGAGTTCCGTATATAAAAAACCCAAGATACATAAAAGCATCGTTGTACACCTTTAAGACAACCATAAAATCAGAGCGCGACTTCCAGACACCAATTCGTCAATATATCTCTTTTCTATCTACGGGGCTCCAATAAATCTTAGCCCCCCCCCCCCCGCACATGACCTAAACCATTACAGGTACAGTAAAACTAAACATACCTTACAAAAGAGAATTTAATCCTGCATTTAATGAGAAACAATTAAAACTTGGTGTTCCCGCCATTGGCTTCCAAGACAGCCTGAATTCGCTTTGGGTAGCTTGCCAAAAGTGACGTGAATAGATCTTGATCGTTACGCAAACTTGCTAAAACAGTTTCAATGTGTTGCGTTATTGTATCCTTCGAAAATCGATTTGCTGCAGGTTCTTGAAACAAGAGACATTCAACCTTGTCCTTTATAACTGATCCAATGTGTTCACAGACGTTCAGGTCAGGAGGATTTCCTGGCCATTCTTCATTTCCAAAGAAATCGATCTCATGGTTCCGCAACAACTGTTGAGTGGCTAATGCCTTAAAGCAGGGGGCCTTATCGTGCAGAAGTGTGACCTGATCGACATCCATAACATTGTTTGGGTGTCTTAGAAAAGGAATGACATGCTGGGATAGAATAATATCACGAAAATACTGTCCATCCCAACTCTGACCATTTCGCTTCAGCACCCACATGAGCTTCTTTGCAGTGAACAAAAACACACCAACACAGTCTGGACTTTTTAATAATTTGCGATAATGTTCATTGTCATCGATTTCATCTGGTGTTGTGGCCCACACTCGAACATTTTGGTAGTTAGGTCGACGTTACGTAAACAAAAAATTCATCGGAGACAGCTAAATGCATGAAATCATCCACATCCCAATCTTCAAGATAATGGGCAAACCACATTCTGTCATCGATGTTAAGTTGAGTTTTTCTTGGCTTTGGAAATTCATGCCAAGGCTTTAAACCTTGCCTATGACGGTACAGTCGAATGATCTCACCACTAACGATCTTTCCTCTCAACACTTCGACCTCTCTAGAAAGTTTAGCACAGCTGTTTTTCCGCTTACGCGTACCGCTTTCAATGATGTCCTTTGTTTCCTGAGAGAGTGGCAAATTTGGGCGCCCAGATTTAGTTGTATCCATTTCACATTCATCCAAAGTTTTATTCCAATTTCTTTTGACGAAGTCCTCACTTCTTCGCAACTTTTTGGCAACCCATGAACGTGTTATAAAGATGGCTCCAGCATCACGAGCTTCCCGAAATGTTATTGCTCGTATGCGATCTATCACACGTTGCCTCTCCGAATCACCAATTAATTGAGAAGCCATTATATTATCACTTTATCAGCAAGAGTAATTTTAATACCTGCAATAAATAAAGAATTTTATATATTTTTATAATCACTAAAAACTATTTCGAAGAAGTAAACATGTAAGCTGCAAATGGGGGGGCTAAGGTTTTTTGGAACCCCTTACAAAAATTTGTTGAAACACTCAAACAGACGCCTACGTTATAATTAATACGAGGCGAAATATACATAATTCATATACAAAGGTTAAAAATGCAGACAATGACTGGCGACATTCTGATCAGAAAAATGTTATCTGTCATAGGACACAGACCTACCCCAGATGAGCCATTTGGGGCCTCCAATCTAAAACAAACTGTGCTATTTGCTACTTATAAACACGCCTTGAATTGAATTGATACTTGTGTAAAATTTACAATTTACACTGAGAATCTCGTAGTTCAATGGACACACACACACACACACACATACACACACACACACACACACACACTGTATCGTTTATATATATATATATATATATATATATATAGTTGCTTGTACCCTGTGGTGAATGGACGTGCTGTTTTGCTCTCTCTATTTAACACCCACATTAGAAGGGAATAATCTACTCGGCGGTTTATTCTGTTTGCACCCGAAAGTGTATAAAGTAATAAAAGTATCAGTGAATCCGTGCATATAAATTATAAAGTGAAATTCATTAAAATTAAGAAAGTGCAATACAGTTTACATAATTTATCACCAGTTTTAACGTATATATTCAAAACGAAATACGGTTGGCATTCGAGAAAGTTTGAAACAAGGCAGGAAAAAGGTCATAAAACGCAAAGGTCAGAAAACCCTCGAAATACCCTCGACCATCGAAAGGAAAGAAATAGAAATAAAAATAAATAAATAAAGAATTTGTGTGGGTATTTCTTTTTACGCTAATTAAGGAATAGCATGGCTATGGGTCCAAATTCTCACTTAATCTGTAATTTGTGCAATCTGGTAACTACGGAAAACTTGGCGATTAGATGTGATTTCTGCCAACGACTGAATGACTTTATCTGCATGAACTGGAGTGATAGGGAAATAACTCTTGTCTCGAACCCGAAACACGTCGTGGGGATCAAATTTCTATGTGGCGCACGTACACAGACCGTAAATTCTTTCGCGGTCTTTAAAGAAATGGAGATAGCAGACTCGAAAGTTACAAAAAAGAATGAAATAATGGGGACACATGGGTCCGGAATGGTCCCAACGAAAAACCGGGTGGATGAGAGAGAAGACGAAATAACGAATAACAGCATAATAACGACAACAATTTAATAATGAATAACGATATAAACAATATAATACGGAAGGAAGACATAGATGAAAGAAAAGAAATAAGTAAAAGTTGCGAAGTAGTCAAACGGTCCAACGAGCGAAATGATAAAAAGATAACTAAAAACGTAGAAAATAAACAGCCAAAGAAAAATAATGATAATACCAAAATTAAGAACTTTGAAAATAATAAGAAAAGAAGCAGAAGCGTAGAAAATATCGTATGTAAATACTACGCGAAAAGGAACTGCAGATATCGGGATGGGCAATGCATATATGCACATCCCACATTATGCAGAACGCATTACACAAGTGGATACTGCAAATTTGATAAGAAATGCATGTTCCACCATCTTACGGTCTGCAACACTTATGCAAGATATGGGAGTGGCAAATACGGAAAAAAATGCCGATACCACCACCCTCAAAGGAACGCAACGAGTGAACAGAAAAAACGAACATCCAAGAAGAGTGCCAATTTTTTAGACGCAGCCAACACATTTCAGCTGCTAAATACTATCCAGCAATTACAAAACCAGCTGACAAATATAAATATAGGAATCCACGAGCCGGACAGAAGGTACGAACAAAGGCACTTCATGCGTTATCAGGACAATAGGTACGACAAAGATAAAAAGAGGTAAATTCTCGGAGGACCACAAGGCAACGAAACCGGCACCCCAATTGGAAAACAAATCGGAACCACCTGTATGCGAAAAAGAAAGAGAAAAATAAAAATAATCCTAGCCAACATACAGGGCCTTCAATCAAACCATTCCACGAACAAAGTTGTATACCTGAAAGGACTCATGCAAGAAGCCGGAGCAGACTTTGCATGCCTCACGGAAACTCATCTAAAGGACTGCCAGGCGAACTGTGAAAATTGAGAGTCCTGTATTGACAAAAAAGAAATACAAATTGACAACTATAACATCCTCCGAGCCGACAGAACAGTGAGACGTGAAGGAGGATGTGCTATTTACACACGCGAAAAGCACATAGCAGAAATGGCTAAAGTACCTCAAACAGCTACGTAGAATGTGTAGCAGCAAAAATTGAAAAATTAAATATGGTACTAATTGTAATGTACAGACCCCCACACACGCCAACCTCAAAATTTTCAGATTCCATTACAGAGGTAAGAAACTTGGTAAAAGATCTACACTCTCCAACCCCAAATATTTTTTTCTCTGTGGTGATTTTAATTTCCCATTCATGAAATATAAAAGGATAGGAAAAAATATATGTATACACCAGGACAAGGGGGTGCACACGAGAAGACCAGGAGCAGGTAAAAATGCTACGAGCTCTAGCTGATGAATTTATGTTAACGCAAGAAATAACTGGAAACACAAGAAAAAACAACTGCCTAGATTTGGTATTCACAAACAACAGTAATCTAATTGATAATGTAGAAATATCCCCAACTATGATATCGGACCACAACATCATTCAAATAACAACTAATATAAAGGCAACAGGAAAGGAAAGAACACGCACAACAGAAAGAAGTAAATTCGAAATTTTAAATTTTAACTCCAAAGCTATAAACTGGGAAGATGTGACATCCAGCATGGAAGTAATAGATTGGAAAACCATTTTCGAGGCCAAGACAACGGAGGAGATACTAATGACGTTTGAGGAGAAGACTTAGAAATTGTGGAAAAATATGTCCCAAAGATATAACAAAGAGGAAAGAGAAGCAGGTTCGAAAGACAAAAGAGGGCATTGTTTCGAAAGAGAAAAAGAGTGACTGCAAAATTAAATGATAAACTGCAAAGTATCGATGTCATCATACAGGAACTAATCGAGAAGCATACAGAAAAAGAAGACGACGCTATAGAAATGATAAAAGCTAACTCAAAGTACTTCTATAATTTCGCAAAAAGAAAGTCGAAAAACCATGCGACTATCGGACCTTTAAAAAATGAGAACAGTGCTTTATCTGATGATCTGACAGAAGTATCTGAAATATTAAGAGCTCAGTACGAATCATCTTTCAGTATCCCAAAAACTGACAAATTGATATGCGATAGAAACGCGTTCTTTGAAGAAGAACCACAAGGGGAAAGTATAACGGATTTCGACTTTACGACGGATGATATTACACAAGCCATAGGGAAACTAAAAACACACTCAGCGGCAGGACCGATAAATGGAATGCCACACTGATCAAAAACTGCAAGAATGCAATCGCTGAGCCCCTATACTGGATATGGAGACGATCACTAGACACGGGAGAAATACCGGGCATCCTGAAGAGCGCGAACATAGTCCTAATATATAAAGGAGGAGATTGATCCGAGGCCAAAAACTATAGGCCAGTATCGCTTACATCCCATCTCACTAAAATATTTGAAAGAATAGTTAGACAGAAAATCTATGACTTTTTCGAAACTCAGAAAAAATTAAATGATAACCAACACGGGTTTCGGTCAGGCAGATCATGCTTATCACAACTAATGGAACACTACAACAACATTATTGATTCACTTGAAAGTAATGAAAACTATGATGTACTATACACAGACTTTGCTAAAGCGTTCGACAAGTGTGACCACGGAATCATAATACATAAACTGAAATATATGGGAATAACAAGAAAAGTAGGGAAATGGAAATATAATTTCCTTAGTGAGCGGCGGCAAGTCGTTACAGTACAAGGAGTATCTTCATCAGAATCAGAGGTCCTCGGCTCAGTACCACAAGGAGCAGTATTAGTTCCACTACTCTTCATAATCATGCTAACTGACATAGATGAGGACGCTACCAGAGACAGCACAGTAACATCCTTTGCGGATGACACAAAGCTCAGTAGAAAAATAAGAAACCCAGAAGACATACGATCTCTACAAACCGACAGAAACCAAGGGCGCCGGAAGTAGGGGGGGGCAGGGGGGCGCTCGCCCCCCCCCAAAAGTTGTTAAGGGTAAGGTGTACGCCCCTACACCATACATACGCCCCCATGAGTTGTGGGAATTATATTGTTTTTACAGATGAATTGTATTGTTTTTCAGATGAAACGCCGTGCATCTGGTGCTGAATGCAACGCACTTACTATTTTGAAGTAATCTTATTCTTATGTTAAATGTAAATAAAAGTATGTCGATGGTTTATTTCATCTGCTTTCATTTTCTTTACTACATAGGTGCATATGGATGATAAAACTTAAAACTTTATATTGATAAAAACGCCCCTTACTGAGATTGTCCCCCAATATCAAATTGCTTCCGGCGCCCCTGACATAAACAGAATCTACAAGTGGACGGAAGACAACAATATGAAGTTTAACACCGAGAAATTTCAGCTATTACGGTACGGAAAAAGAGAAGACCGAAAATCCATGGAATATTATATCCCAAATGGACAGGAAATTCAGAGAAATTCCAGAGCAAAAGATTTAGGGGTTGTAATGACAGATGATGCGAAATTTGAAACACAAAATAAGATAGCAGTAAACAGAGCAAAGAAAATAACGGGACAGATATTGAGAACCTTTAAACGAAGGGATAGGAATGTAATGATTCCTCTACTGAAAACCCTGATCACACCCAAATTGGAATACTGCTCGGTCCTAACATCCCCATATAAAAAAGAAGACATTAGACAGCTGGAAAGGATCCAGAGAAGTTTCACAGCCAAGATCAATGGGTGCAAAGAACTAAATTACTGGGAAAGGTTACGCGAACTAGACCTATATTCACTGGAAAGGAGAAGAGAGAGAGATACACCATTATTTACACTTGGAAAATAATGGAGAAACTAGTCCCTAATCTTACTCTGAACCCTATAACTCCCCAAACAATGGTGGAAAGTAGAAACGGTAGACTGTGTCGTATTCCCAAATTGAAGGCGAGACAGGGAACATCCTTAACCCTGAAAGAAAATAGTTTTGTAGTGAAAGGACCAAAACTGTTTAATCAGTTGCCCAAAGACCTAAGAAACACAAAGGGAGTTGCAGTGGACATCTTCAAAAGAAGACTAGACGCCTGGCTCGGAACAATCCCCGATGAGCCGGGCGTACCTGGTAGAGATGAGACCCGGTTTTAAAAAACCGGTTTTTAACCGGTGATGAAAATTTTTAATCATCACCGAAACCGACGATAAGAACCGGTTTTCATATTTTTGCGCAAGTCTCCGATCACTTTGGTCCATTTTCTATGAAACAAACGTTTCCAAATGTTTAAAAACATAGTAATTACGTTTTGCATCGTTTCGTATCGTTTTTTGTTTGTTTATAAGTGTCAATAATTGATGCTTCAGTTTTAAATGTTATGTGGATGATTGCACATTGATCAGTTAAGATTCTAAGATTTAATACTCCATCATGTCAAAGAAATCAAATGCTTGGTATCATTTCACTCGTAAGAATAAAGAAAAAGCAGAGTGTATGACATGTCACAAAGTTTTAAAGTGTTGTGGAGGTTCTACTTCAAGTTTATCATCCCACATGAAAAATATTCATGGTATAAACATCGACCAGATTAATCAACCATTGAAGAAACAAAGAACAGTGGAAGAGTTTGTGCAAAAAAAGTCCATAGAAGAGGAAATTTTGAAACTTGCGTGTGTAGATGTACTGAGTTTCCAATCACTTGCTAAAAGTGAATTCATTCAAGAAAGCCTAAGAAAGATAAAATACGACAAACCTCACCCAACTTCCCATAATGGTATCAGAAAAATGGTGCTTAGTTTTTATGAGAAAAAGAAACATGAATTGGTCACCTACTTCAAGAATCAGGTGAGACAAGGAATCCGCTATTCATTAACTATGGATGAATATACTTCTTTGCAAAACCAAAGATATATTAATATTAATGTTCATGATGAAAATCAACATTGGTCTCTTGGTCTCATGAAAATAAATGGTTCTCTCGATAGCACCAAAACTATTGCAATCGTTAGGAAAAGATTGGAAGACTTTGGCTTGGACCTAGATAAGCATATCGTGGGTTGCACCACCGACGGTGCCTCAGTAATGGTCAAATTTGGAAGAGAAATAGTACCTGATCACCAGCAATGCATTGCACATGCTATACATCTCGCGGTTTCGGATATCTTGTATTCGAAAACTGCTGAAAATTCAGTTGAAGGGGAAAGTGACCCTACCCCTGAAGATGAAGCCATCGAAGAAGATGAACACTCTGCACATGAGTTAAGCGAAGATGAGTGTGAAATTTTATGCACTGATACAACTTTTGAGTCCGACATAGATGACGTAATTGTTCTTCCAAAACTTCGAGAAGATTACTTAAAAGTAATAAATAAGGTGAGAAAAATCTGCCGCATATTTCGAAAGTCTCCTTTGAAAAATGAGAGATTCCAGGATTTTGTCAAAGATGAATTTAATGGAAAGGAAATGAAGCTTATCCTTGACTGTAGAACGAGGTGGAACAGTCTTTTGGCCATGATAGAAAGATTTTTGAAACTTAAAAATTGCATTCCAAAGGCCCTCAGAGTGATACGCTCAACAGAGACGATTTCAGATGAAGAATGGAATGCTCTAAAGAGCCTCTTTGACACGCTTCGTCCACTGGAAATTGTTTTGAAGGGACTCTGTTCCGAAGATGCAAATTTTCTCAAAGCTGAATCTTCCATGAAGTTCATTTTTGATAAATTTGAAAGCAAAAACAATTCTTTAGCTTTTGAGCTACGTCAGTGTCTCATTGATAGCTACTCATGGAGAAGACAGAAAGAAGCTGTCGCCTTGCTGAGTTTTCTCCACAATCCCAAGGTCTTGAAAAATGAATCATCAGCACCGTTCCTCTTTCCTTCAAGACGAGCACTTAAGAAGTATGCGGATCATACATTTAAGAGGCTTTTTCCAGAAGCTTGCCAGATTTCAGAAACAGACGACCAAGTCCAATCAATTGCTTCGAAACTCGAAGATTCACAATGCAGCTAAGGTCGTGAAGTAGATGATGACGATCAACTTATGAACGAGTACATGTGTGAGATGAACAAACTGAAAATGAAACCCAAGAAAGATTCTTCTGAGACCTTTGACGTAAACAATGAATTCAAATATTTTGAAGCTACTTTGAATAGAAGCGAAAATTTGGATCGAATGTACGAGGCGTTGCTTACAATAAAAGCCACCAGCGTGAGTTCGAGAGAGTGTTTTCAGCTGCTGGTTTATTCGTCACAAAGATTCGATCAAGAATGTCAGATCAGACACTTAATGCTCTTTGTTTTCTCAAGTGTTATTTAAAAAATCAAGTTCGATAATAAACTTTTTAATTCAAATGTTACACATACTTGATTGAATCAATTAAAACCTTATTTCTGTTTAATATTTTGATCATTTACCTCCCTAAAAAGCACACAGAATCCCATCGGTGAAAACCGGTAAAAACCGGCTTTAAGAATATAGCGACGTTGAAAACCGGTTTTACACTTTTCGGTTATTTTCCATCCCTAGTACCTGGCTATGTGAGGTGGAGAGCGCAAGAATCCAACTCACTACTTCACCAGGCCAACTCGAGAGGAGGGGCGACAAGCTTGACCTTCGCGAAATGAGAAATCGTTGCGCGAAACCTTTTTAAGGTTGTAAGGTAAGGTATATAAAACTAAATAAAAAATCGCCAAAGATATCTGACGATCCCCCGGTCCTTCAAGAGGTCTTTTGAATAGGGGTCGGTGTATATATATATATATATATATATATGTTAAACACAGACCGTGCATGGAACAAGGAACTCTTCTGGGAAAATTAAATCCACTATAGTCCGAATAAGTAATGGTAAATGACAAATACCATAGTTTGTCTTTTTCATGATGCTAGCCCGACGTGGGCAACGGGTCTCTCGCAAAGAGGTCCCATAAATATAGCTTCCCTCACCAGCTATCTGCAAAGCAGACAGGATCCAGCTTTGGGACATGGATCTAGGGTTTAAAGCAAGCCTAGTCCACTACATTCAGAACCTCTATATAAGTAAAAGACTCGTTGCATTCACGTCGGATTGAATAAATCAAAGAAAAAGGGGTAACTATTGTATTTTTAGCCAAAAAAAAACCAAACTTAAACCTCAACCGGACATTGAGCGTCCACTTTTCAAGGCACGTAACACGTCCGTTTAATATACACAAACTCAGAATGGTCCCCTGAGAAACTTATATGTTAAACACAGACCGTGCATGGAACAAGGAACTCTTCTGGGAAAATTAAATCCACTATAGTCCGAATAAGTAATGGTAAATGACAAATACCATAGTTTTTCTTTTTCATGATGCTAGCCCGACGTGGGCAACGGGTCTCTCGCAAAAGAAAAACTTTGGTATTTGTCATTTACCATTACTTATTCGGACTATAGTGGATTTAATTTTCCCAGAAGAGTTCCTTGTTCCATGCACGGTCTGTGTTTAACATATAAGTTTCTCAGGGGACCATTCTGAGTTTGTGTGTATATTATATATATATATATATATATATATATACGGTACACACACAGTATATATAATGGGCCTCGGTGGTGTAGTGGTTAACGTCACTGACTACGAATATATATATATATTATATATATATATATATATATATATATATATATATATATATATATATATAACTTTGATTGTATTTATCGCAACAATATAAGATCACCCAAACCCACAGGAGAAAAATTATAAAACAGTGTTTAAAAAGGCTAATTAGTTTCGGCCGGTCACAATCAAGCCCTTTTCAAAGCCATAAACTAGTTAAAATGTCTAAAAGAGCTATCGATACTGTAGGACAGCTTAATACTGGGAATGGTGTTTTCTCCTAAAATATAAAATGCCTCGTATATTTGTCTCTGTTCCTGGTCCCTGACCTTCATGATAGGTTTAGAATCCTGGAAGTTAAAAATATGATTATGATGTTCCCTATGCTGAACCAAGCTACTATAATTATTATCCGATCTCAGGTCACGTTTGTGGGAATTAATCCTTCTCTGAAAATCAATTGTCTCTCCGATGTATTTTTGAGGGCAGCCTCCACATGGGATTTCATAAACTACGCCAGAATTGTTGGAGGCTTTTCTAATAGTATGACGAATGAACAAAGACAATTTATTTGGCACAGCGGAGACCAACTTAATTTGCTGTGGCAAGAGTGAGGAAAGCGCTTTGTTAACCTCAAAGGAGGGCAGTTTCAGGAATGAAACGTCTTTATCCTGGTTTCTAGTTTTGGGAGAAAAGAAAGATCTCCTAGCGACAAAATAAGCTTTATCAGTGAACAATTTGGAATAACCGAAACCTATAAATATAATTTTAATATGTAAAACTTCATCGTCAAGATAAATGGGGTCACAAATCCTGAAAGCTCTCAAAAAGAGACCCAAAATAACGCCTTTTTTAGTACAGAGAGAATGATTGGAAAAAGCATGACTGTAGTTGTCTGAATGCGTAGGCTTTCTAAATACTTTGAAAGAAGGTCTTTGGTTGGGATCTCTTAAAATAAGAACATCCAAAAACGAGAGATATCCACTAATCTCAACTTCATACGTAAACTGTATTGAAGGTACAAAACTGTTAAGAAATCCCACCAGCTCATCCAAATCCACATGAGATTCCAAAATAACACACGTGTCATCAACGTAACGGAACCAGTTGACCTCCGGCACCAAAGATTCTGGCAAAAAATTAACTTAAAAAAATTCCATAAAAATGTTAGCTAAAATTGGAGAGAGCGAAGAGCCCATCGGTAAACCTGACAGGTTTACCGATGGGCTCTTCGGGCCCTTAAGGAAAGAAATGTGAACTAACAGATGATCTAAAAGAAATATCTGAAACATTGAGGGCCCAGTATGAATCGGACTTCAGTACCCCAAAAAGTGACAAAGCGATACCGGTACCTGACAGAGATGCTTTCTTCGAAGAGAAATTGCAAGGAGAATGTACAACAGACTTTGATTTTACACCAGAAGATGCAGCGAGAGGTATAGGACAAATGAAATCACATTCAGCTGCAGGTCCGGACAAATGGAACGCACTACTGATTAAAAACTGAAAAAATGAAATAGCTACACCATTATACTGGATATGGAGAAGATTCCTAGATACTGGGGAAATACCGAACATCTTGAAAAGAGCAAACATTGTCCCTATATATAAAGGAGGGGACAGATCTCGAGCAAAGAACTATAGACCAGTGTCATTGACGTCCCACCTCACCAAAATATTTGAAAGTATAGTCAGAGAGAAAATCTATGACTTCTTGGAGACACTGGAAAGATTCAACGAAAATCAGCACGGATTCTGATCAGGAAGATCATGCCTATCCCAACTTATAGAGCACTATAACAATATCCTAGATGCACTGGAAGGCAATGAAAACTATGATGTCATATACACGGATTTTGCTAAAGTTTTCGACGACAAATGCGAGTATAATAGCACATAAAATGAAACATATGGGAATAACAGGCAAAGTGGGAAAATAGATCTACAACTTCCCCAGAGAATGTCTACAGGTCGTCAAAATTCAAGGTATATCATCATCAGAATCTGAAGTACGCAGCTGAGTACCACAAGGTACAGCACTGGCCCCACTCCTGTTCATTATCATGCTGACAGACATAGACAGTGGAGTAAACAGCAACAGTATAGTAACATCCTTTGCGGATGATACAAAGATCAGCAGAAAAATCAGCGATGCAAATGAGGTGGAGACCTTGCAGAGGGACACGAACAAAATATACAAATTATCAGAAAACAACAATATGACTTTTAACACCAAGAAATTTCAGCTCTTGAGATATGGTAGAAATGAGGAACTTAAGCAGACTACATATGTTCCAGATAGACAGGAAATTCAGAGAAGCACGAAAGCAGTTGACTTTGGGGTAATAATGACCGATGATGCCAAATTTGAGACACAAAATCAGATAGCAATAAATAAAGCAAAAAGAGTCGCGGGACAGGTACTAAGAACGTTCAAAAGGAGGGACAAGACATTAATGATTCCCCAGCTGAGAACACTGCTCATACCAAAACTTGAATACTGCTCAGTTTTGACGTCCCCATATAAAAAGAAAGAAATTAATAAACTAAAAGAAACTCAGCGACATTTCACAGCCAAGATTGATGGCTGCAAAGAACTGAACTACTGGGAAAGACTACGTAAACTAAATCTGTACTCCCTGGAAAGAAGAAGAAAGAGGTACACCATAATCTACATATGGAAAATGATCGAAAAACTGGTACCAAACTAAACCCAATTACCATCGAAACAACGCTGGAAAATAAGAAAGGTAGAATGTGTAATGTTCCAAAATTAAAGGCCCGATAAAGGACCTCCTCAACACTGAAGGAAAATAGCTTCAGACTTTTTAACCAGCTTCCAAAGGACCTCAGAAACGTTACAGGGGTTAAAGTTGAAGTCTTCAAGAGAAGCCTAGATGCCTGGCTGAGGACGGTACTAGATGAGCCGGGTGTACTAGCTATGTGCGGTAGAGAACGCAAATGAGCAACTTGCTCCTCCACCAAGCCAGGCCTAGAGGCGGGGCCACCAGCTTGACCTTCGTGCGAAGAGACCAACACACGGAACCTGAACGAGGTTGTTGAGGTATATATATATATATATATATATATATATATATATATATATATATATATATATATCGTAGAAATTAATGGATTTCCGAACAGCGAAAAAAGCACCATTCAAGCGCTTTATTTTACGTTAACATAAAGCGAGTGGTTGGATACTGTCTCTGGCCACACCCACCGTACACAGTACACCAATGAGACCATCGCTTTATGAATGTGCTCAGATCTGTGGGAGGATCCTTCTTACTTGATATTCCTTGGAAAAGGAGCGTTTTCCGTCCGCATATAAAAGAACCATTTTCATTCCTTAGCCTAATTCTCCAATCAGTTTTTCCCAATGTGCGCTTCGCCTGATTAAAACAAGACATGAGCCGTAGCAACTGTGACGATGTGCCGTTATAAGTGGCCTTCCCTCATATTCTACAGTGCATTTTTTCGTGATATAAATTTGTATCTGCGAATTTATATAGAGTTAAGTTTATTCGCAAGTGACGTTTTTTGTATAGTATATTGAAATGTTTTTTTAATTCGGTCGGAGCGCAGGACTTTTTAATACTGAACTGGACAACCATACCACGCTGCCTGTTTTTGAAGATGGATTTCATATAAACAATTATTTTACAGGGATATATATATATAATATATATATATATATATATATATATATATATATATATATACATGCATACACACTGAAAAGTGATTTTCTTTAACGTTCACCAGCGCTGAATCGGCGATACTGTTATTTCAAGCTGCAGATAATTGCACACTTTTTACGTCTCAAGAGGTTGACAGCGTTTGTGGAAACACATATCCGCGGGCACTGGATGCTAGGAAAGCCCCACGTTGTTCTACACACGAATTGTAAGTAAAGAAAAATGTATGTTCGCATTCCAACCCAGCGTTTTCTGGCAAAGCACTTAAATTCTGGTTTAGTTTGAGCTCTGTGTACATTGACATATATATATATATATATATATATATATATATATATATATATATATATATATATATTGTAAGAATGTGACTGGTATGATCGGGACATTGTGAAAGTTAAATGTGAGCGATAGGTGGAGTGTGAGACTAGAGCTTGGTGTGAATGATTTGAAAGTGAGCGAGGTAAAAGATAGTAATGGAAGTTTGGGGATGATTCGTGCTTGTGATCTGAACAATAAAAGTTGGAAGCGGGAAATTCAAGTTATAGAAATTTCAAGAAAGTTGGATATTTAAAAGTTTGAGATGTCGACATTAATTCTGTGGTCACTTCAGGGTACAGGGTACAGTGGTGTATGAACAATGCCTATAGTGCAAGTATTGAAGCTTCTATACGAGGTTTCAAATGTGGAATGTGGAATTGCGCTTAGGTTCGGCTGGGAAACTGAAATCCTGGTAATTTTAACGGCCGTCTACAGGAGCTGAACGTGACGGTCAGAACGTTTTGTGGTCCCAGTTCCGAGGTTAAGCGTCATCAATTAGCAAGGCAGTAGTGAAAACAAAGCGTATCCTTGCCTGTCCATCTAAATCACTTGCAACAGCGGAAGTCAAGATTAATAGTTTGGGACAGCACTGCGACTGAGACAAGTGAAGTGGTTGTTTATTTAAGTAGGAATAGGACCGACTGTTTGTACATATTTTAAGTGCGTGGTTTCGGTGTTAATTTAAGTTTAGATTATAGGTTTTTGTAAATATATTTAACTTATTTGAATGTTTTCTTTTAATGGACGTTTAATGGGCCGATTGAATAAATTGTTCTGTCAACACCACATTGCATTTTGAACCCATAATAACAAAAGGGAAAGGAGGTCTGGTAACAATATATATATATATATATATATATATATATAATATATATATTATTACAGTCAATGTCTAAAATCAGGCAATTTGTAAATTGACTGAAATTTTAGGCAATGTGTCAAATTGATGATACACACAAAACCTAACCTAACCTAACCTTTCTAGTAATGCTGTATATGCATGCCCACTGGTATTTCCCAATCTCTGCCTAAAAATTCATTAGGTTAGGTTAGGTTTCGTGTGTATCATCAATTTGACACATTGCCTAAAATTGCAGTCAGTTTACAAATTGCCTGATTTTAGACATTGACTGAAACACATATATATATATATATATATATATACACACACACACACATATATATATATATATATAACGTAAAGAACGACGCTTGTATAGGAGATATTCCGCGCAAGACGAGAAAGAGAAAACAACAAATGAAAAAATGAAGTACCACCTGGGAATCGAACCCGGGATCTTCCGATTGCCGGTCAGACGCGATAACCACTACACCATGGACTCCACTCTTCCAAATGCCGTAATTCCTCTACATACTCGCAGAAACCAATGCCCCAAGGGGGCACCTCCCGCTTGCCGTAACATTATATACATTCAACTGCTTTTCATTCATCGGTGAACAATACAGTATTAAAATCTGTTTTCACGTACTGATGCGCCCATTCAACACGCTGCTTCTTGTACCTGGGTGTTAATGGTGACTGAATCGTAGGTTTACACGTCTTGCCAATTGTTTTGGAGGATTCCCATCGAGATGTTCTTGGTACATTATGTATGCCAGCCTGCTCAAAAACCTCTTTACTCGAGGACAATGGATGCTTTGCAATTTGTGCTTGATTACAGATATCTGCCGCCTCGTCACTTTTCTTATAGCTCCTTTATCACTTCGCTGCCTCAGTTTGGTACCCTCCGCTACAAACTTGTTTACAGTTCGATAAGCTCTGCCAAACTGCTTCGCAATTTCAATAGATTTTATATTTTCAGCGAGTAACTTGACTATTTTTCTTTTCTCAGTTAATGTTAAATCCTTCTTCTTACCCATTTTCACCATTTAGATCCGTAAATAGAATACTTGCTTAATAATTCGGAACACAATATTTTACATATTTTTCAATAAAATGAGATAATTATTTTAATTATCAAAATATTTTATCGAAATGAATACCATCAATGCTGCTATATATAGTAATTATTTACTACAAATTTCATTGAAATCGGGGAAAAACTTTTGAAAACATTGGAGAAAATGTAATCTGCTTAATAAGTGCGAACACAGTGTAGAAACATTACCGTAGCTGTTTCTCTTATGCAGTTATAGAGCGCTCGTATAGTTTACAATTAGTCTGGAGCAAACAGACTTCTTACCAGATCACTTCATTTATTCTGGCGGTTTTTCATTTTAATATGCAACTATCGACTAATTATTTATTTTGAATTGTGAGTAAAAAAAATATATACGCGATTTACATAAAACTTGATTTGAAGGGAATAAATTTGTTCTTTTTTAAAGTAGTGGAGATGATATTGCGCGTTTTGCAGAAGCGTTCCGGAGCGGAGTGGAGGAAATCCAACTTAGCACCAATGATATGGAAGAGGGTGAGGGAACAGAAGTTTTACAATTGTAGAGAATCACAACGCGAATGCTAATTAATTGCAGAAATAACTAGGGCCCTGCGAATCACAATTTTTTTGAATCAAATCTCGAATAAAATCATCTCAACTCAATCGAATCGAATTTCGACTCGAATCAACTGTACACATATAGATTAGAATGTTTCTACACACAATTAATAATAAGTACAAAATTAATTAAATCTTCTTGAGAACAAAGGCCAAAGTAAATTCTTCTAAAAAAAAAAATGTATTAAGTATTTGATCATCTGGATGAACAATGGTATTAAAGTATGATAAAAGTGATATTGCACAAGAGATTGGTCTCAGTATATATTTGAATTATAACACTGGGCAACACGTATTTTATTGAATGATATCTGACACTTGATTCTAGGTAATTTTGGTGCGCTGAATACGAATTTCAACTCGGTTTGGCTCTATCAGGTCCTGATTCTTGTCGACAGCCTATGTGCCATTTTCCAGATTTTTCAAATTAGGACTAAAAAATTAAGTCATGTGTTTATTTTTTTTTTCAAGTTTCATGAATACAAGCAGTTCAAACTACAGTAAAATTACATTATAACGATAGAAATGACTTAAAATAAAAAAACAAACAGATATGAAGCTTTCACTGTGGCAAAAATTTTCTTTTGTAAGACTTTCTAGCGTATTTGCTTGTTGATGGCAGGTCTCTTTTCAAGCACCAGCAGTAATCAGCCATCATGTGGGAATCCCAGCGCCTTGGTACCGTTCCTCCATAATTTTTATATCTTGGTGGAATCTCTCCCCTTGTTCGTCACTTACATCACCTAAATTACTTGGAAATTGGTCAAGATGGCTATTCAAAAAATGCATTTTTATGCTCATATTGCAACCTAACTCTTTGTAGTCCCTTAAAAGTTTTTTTACGATTTCTTCGTAGTTATCTGCCCTATAATTGCCTAAAAAGTTTTCTATCAAGTTCACGAATGAGAACCAGCCATTTTTTTCGCGTTCATTCATGACATTAGGAAAATTGCTGTCTTTAATCATTGTTCTTATTTGTGGACCGTCGAAAATTCCCGCCTTGATTTTTTCATAACTTAACTTGGAAATTTTGAAGTTATGTATTTGAAACACTCGCCGTTCGTATCTAAAGCTTTTACATATTGTTTAATGAGGCCTAGTTTTATATGCAGAGGAGGAAATATGATTTTATCTCTGCTCACTAAAGGTGGATTAATTACGTTTTTTTCTCCGACAGTAAGTGATGTTCGTGCTGGCCAGATTTGTTTGAAATAATGTTCTTCCTTGGCTCTGCTGTCCCATAAGCAAAGGAAGCAGGGATATTTAGTATACCCTCCTTGTTGTCCTAGCAGAAAATTAACCATTTTTAAGTCAACACATATGATCCACTCGTGCTCCCTATATTTGATAAGATTTAAAACCTTTTCTATATGTTCATACTTTTCTTTTAATTTTGTTGAGTGCCCAATCGGTATCGAGCCGTATAGATTGCCATTATGCAACAACACACACTTAAGACTTCTTTTCGAACTGTCTAAAAACAAGCGCCAATCATTTGCATCGTAAGACTCAACCCCCATCTTCTTTAACAAACCAACTATGTCGCAGCAATATACTAAACTATCCTCTGTTCTAAAATATTTAACAAGTTCTTCTTCTCTTTTTCTGTAAAATGAAATGTATGTGTTTGAAGTAAGCAAGTTTTTCTCTTTAAGTCTTGAAGCTAAAATTTCCGCAGCCTTTTTTGGCAAATTTAGATCCCTTACAAGATCATTCAACTCGGCCTGGTTAAACTTTTGCGGATCGTTTTGACTTTCAAATACGCTGGGGTCAAAATCGGTGTCTGACTCCTCAAAGTGCATAACAATATTTTCAGGAACATCTTCAACTAATTCTTGAGTTGGTAGACCCTTAAATTTTGGAATGGGGATCTCATTTGAATGTAGCACAGGTCGTATCGCGGTGTCGAAATTTGGGTACTCGATACAATGTTTATTTTTCTTAGTGAAGCCCGAAGTCTTGACAAAGCAAAGGTAGCAATCGGTCTCGTGGTTAGTAGGCTCTCGCCACACCTGATATGGAAAAAAAATTGTAAAGCGTTAACAAAAGCGACGAGAGACTTGTTTTTATGAATTTTATCAAAAGTTATCACCCAAACATTTAACATTTCTATGTGTTTCAACCTTATGCAATATTTGAGATTCTTATAAACATTTTCTGTAAATTTTTGTTTATGTACCTAAGTTACAATTACATTTAGGTAAGTTACAGTATACTAGTGATTAAATTACGTAGTTTTATGAAATCATAAACTTACCATCGGAACTCCAAAAGGTATTTTTGAATCCGAACCCTTCGTCCAATGTCGCAGTCTTTCAATGCATATAGTGCAGGCTTTATGTGGAGCCCACGATTTATCTTGGTCCCCCAGTTTTATGCCAAAATAAGCTAAGTAAGCTCTTTTTACGAAGTCAGTTGATGTGGAAGTGTAAAATTTCCACATATATAACAGAAGGAATCAGGGTTGTTTTTGCATTTGAACTTTCTAGTGCTTGATGACATATTGCTTGATTGTTCTGCCAATTTGTAAAGGTATTTAAAGACCTTAATTCATATAAATTTAAGAAAATCTGAAATATAAACACAAAAATTAGTTTAAATAGGTACTTATTATGAAATAGGTACTTACAATCTATGAAATTAAACTAGAAACACGGATGAGTAGGTACAATATAAATTACGTCTAATTAAATCAACTATATTAAATCAGATGACAAAATTACTCACTAAATCATATGCCAATTCAAAATTATGTTAATGCCCAAACTTAATTAACTAACTCAACTGACTGACTGACTGATTGAATTGACTGATTAACTCTGGAAACGAGTCGCTTTTATATATTTTAGTTGTCCCTCTAGAATACTCTACAGAGAACAGGAACGCTCGAGAAAATTTTAGAATTCTATGATATTTTTAGCTTAATTTACTAATATTAAAATGGGTTAAAAATGACAAAATTAAAAATATTTTTAGGGTGTTACATATAAAAATATACATAATACAACAATACCATAACAATAGGTACAAATACCTAGATAAAAACCTAGTTGCATAATGTGTAACTGCAAAAAGACAGCGAGTATTGAGAAAAAAACCTTTTTATGAATACGACGAAAGAGGAGGGGTGTTGAGCAAAATCAGGACCTGATAGAGCAAAACCGAGTAAAAATTCGTGCTCAGCGCACCCAAATTACCTAGAACTAACTCTCAAATCTAATTCAATAGACAAAAAGTTGAAATTTGTTCCCCAGTGTAATCTAAGTAAAAAGAAGTTATTTACGAACGTCTTCAAAACAGCATCACTGTTTTAAAATCGTTACAGAACATAACACTCGCCCTTAAGCGTTACACAAATTAATATTAGTTGGTACATTTTATAAATTTACACATTATAAGGTTAAAAGCTATAAAACACGGTTCATATTTGGAACAAATTAAAATAATTAATAGATGAAGATATTTGTCGCTACAATTCGGCTGCATTCCAATTTTATCTTGGGAAAAATTGAAGCGTTTATATTATATATATATATATATATATATATATATATATATAATTTCACACATCACACCGAGTGACTACAAAAGGGAACCACTTTTTTATCTGTCTGCACACAATTTTATTATTAGTTTTAGAGTCACATGAGTGGAATAATTTTAGAAAATCCTTAAATCCGACCCCACGAGCCATATGCATGACGAAATACTGTACGCAAACATTGCTGTACAAACTCTGGAAACGATAGGGACGCCAAACTATTTGTGGAATTTGCAGTTCATGAAATTTTACAATAATAGCATCACTCCACGGGGGTTCACCCAGTGAATTAAAGTAATACATTCGTTCCTTATTTTTAAAATAAACGCCTATCCAATGGAGCCCTTCTCCACTGCTCACGTCTGCATTCACGGTAAGTGCGCCGCAGTCTCTCATGGTTGGAAGTTTCACCGTTTCATTCTTCGCAAAAATTCCGATAAATTTGGCACGCGTGAAGGGGTCATTCTTCATCACCCTCTGGAGTGTAACCGTTTCCAGTTTTAAAAGTCCGTCACGACTCCCCTAAAGCGGTCAACTTCGATTAGGGCTTGAGACTCAAGATAAACTACTATGCTAATAGGGCCGACTATCGGGATGTTGAATTCAAGTCTGAGTGAGATATTTCCGCTCTGCTGTGGGCTTAAGTGTGTGTTTATACTCCCGCTGAAGTTGGGGGAGAGATCGAAAGGGTACAGGTTGACCCTCTCGACGAATTCATTTTGAGTTACATGAGTTACACCGGTTCCTAAACGTCACAACCACCGACGCTATGCACTAGGTTGTTATATACTCTCGCGCAAAGTGAAAACTCGTCACCTGAAGAATAACTCGTTTCCAGTGACCCCTCCAAAGCCAACCCGTTGATATACAGAGTTACATTTTTAATACCGAAATTTTCGAATTTAAATACAGATTTTTGCATTTTCCAGTCACAGAAACGTGTTCCTGCATTCCAGTTAATATCCTTTTAGGCAGAATCCCGAGAGCAACATTTTCTATTTGCTTGGATGTTAAACCTGAAGGGACTGTAAACACCTTCATTTGGACTCTATTAATTGGGTATTTCACTGTGGCACGTAGTAAATTTTTCTCAATTTCCATCTGCTTAGCAGAGCTTAATTTCACACGCCATACGCAGAGATATGTCTCCATAATATGAATCACCACAGGCTTCGCACCCTATTCTTGGTCAGCACCCAGATTTAAACAAATCTCAGGGCTCGTACGAGTGAGTTTTAATTTCATATCGACCCCAATCACAAGCAACTTCTCCTGGAACGTGAAATCTCTGTGCAACCGCCTATAACAGTAATAAGTCTTCTTTATAGATTTTTTAAATTTACTCTTTATACTACTTTCATCATTAAGCTGATAATAACTTTCGGTAATTAAAAAGGTGTTCTTCGCTTCTTTTGAAAAGTTGAGTACATTTTCCAGACAGGAGAGTAGGTAGTAGTCCCCAGACCCTGACGAGATGTTGGTTTGATTTAAATACATGTCACACTGACTGAATATTGTGTAGGAAATTTGTTTCCCGCAATCTGACCCATCTGAATGCACTATTCGCAGTTTAGCGTACATATGCACACAGCTTGGGTGAAAAAAGTAGGGGCCTGAGCTCGGGATCAAGAATGCTATAGGAGCACTCGGTGAGCTAATAGTGTTTAACAGATTAACTATAATAAAGTCGCTGTCCTCTATACAGTGGCCGATTATCATTGAGGCAATTGAGGCTGAAGCCTCAGGCCCCCATGCTTGACGGGGGGGGCCACCAATCAACCGAGTTTCGATGATATAATTCGAGATTTCGCAAGCTTCTTTGATTAAATATGACAGAGTACACAAATTAACAAATTCCCTGTTTTATTTTGTTTTATAGGCCCTAAAGCAAAGTTTGTTTAATACTATTTTGTTTTAGCAAACGGCAAAATACATTGTGTTAAGGTTATTTTAAGTTTGTTTCTCAATTAGCCTAAGCACCGTACATATAATTCGTGTAAATGTACTATGTACTGTACATGTACATGTATTGTTAATAAAAATCTATAGAAAAGGGCCCCCAAAATAAAATTAGCCTCAGGCCCCAAGTACAGTTAATCTGCCCCTGCCTCCTGTGTAGAAGGAATATCAAAGAGGGCTAGCTCGGATTTACAGCATTGTGAACTACTCGGGTGGATGAAACGTGCCATAACCCGTCAAAAATAGTGTTACCTCTCTCAGCAAGTAACAATCAGTCTATGAGCCCCAGTGCAGCAGCCTTAGCTTATATCAGTTAAAAAAGTGGTCACCCATAGGCTTCATGCGTTTAGAATTTTTTTTAAGTCCTTTTACGTTTAACACCTCGAGTTGGCAACCCCTTCTTCTTCCTCCGTACAGTGCGCTTTTTCTTCCGGGTTTTATTTCCGCCACCACGCAATTTTCTCTTCTCATCTTTGACAATTTCATCCTGTGTACGTTTTAAATGTTTTTTGAGAGTTTCTTTAGGCTTAGTCCCCGCCATTATGTCTACCTTGTTAAGACCTGACTGTATCGCTCCTGCCGAGATATCTGGCACCACTATTCAGCAAGGAGACAGCCGTACGCAGTATAGTTGAAAAGAATGGATCCAATCCCGCTCCCACGCTGATATTTCACCCTTCGGTAGACTGTGAATGGCCTTTGGCTCATTCTGTCGCAGTACGACGGAAGTGAAGCTTCACTGTTAAGCCCCCGACACCGAATGGAAACTTTTTCCCCTCAATCGTCCTTATATATATTGAGATACTGGTTAGTAGATTAGTTGCGACTTTGACATAATGAGGTTTGTCGTATGTAATGTTTAAACTCTTTTTCTATGATTGGGAATGTGAGCGATACGCAACAGTCGAGCCTGGGTATCCCCAACAAAATGGTAGTCCACGATATTGCTATAAATATAGCTTTGTTTACGACTTCGTATACTAAGTCAGACGTAAGATTTGAACTTTTCAGACTCCCATTTAAGTCTTTCACAATATCCTCGGCTGTGTCATATTGTCGTAATGCCCTGGCCCTAGTGTTACTTTTGTACTGTAGTACTGCACCTCCCCGCTCCAGACTGAGCGCATAGTACCGTCCCGAGTTACTCTGGCCTTTTCATATTCATCGCAGCTTCTAAAAACCATAAAAACGGATTCTTTCTTATCAATACTTAAAAACTTGGTAGTCAATTGAAATTCGCATATTCCGACCTCATATGATTCACGCTCCAAATCGATGGGTCTATGCAGTTCTGTTATAAAGTTGGACAGGGTATTGTTAGGATGTACAGACAAAGAGGCAGAGAACGGGAGTGTGACGTAGAACTGGTTAGGCGACATGCTGTATACTCTTTAAGCTTCATTATTGCATCAGCTTTTATATAGGTGATGAAGCTTTCTGGGTACCCTAGCCATTTTACACAGTACATTTTTCTCTTTCTTGAACCTTTGCTTCCTAAAATTTTTTCAATTTTAAACACTTTTTTTCCTAAATTAACTGTCACTTTCTGTAACTCCTCGCCATAACAGCCACCTCCAATTTCTTCGCCATTCAAATCTTCATCACTTCGTCCTTAGGCCTCATAGGTCTAACTTTAAAAACCTCAAGAGTCCACCCTTGCTCAAATCCTTTCACGAATTTATTCCCCGAACGCGACAGTCTTACATAGTCGGAGCACCGACAATTCAGCGCAGGACAATTCAGCGCCGACAATTCAGCGCCGACAATTCAGCGCCGACAATTCAGCGCAAAGACAATTCAGCGCAAGACAATTCAGCGCCGACAATTCAGCGCAAGTCAGTACAGTTAAAAGTTTAGTTAAAAAATAAAAAATAAATCGCAATAAATAAAAAAGAGAAAAATTTGTATATTTATATATATGCTAAATTGGGTCTGTATCGAAGGAGTGACATTTCAAAGGAGTGACATAAATACCGTAACGAAGGAGTGACATAACGAAGGAGTGACAAATCGAGATAAATTCAAAGGATAATTATTAAATTTTATTTAAAAAAAACAAAATTTGTTAGAATTGTTAAAATTAAGATTTTATTTCAAAAAGAAAATAACCTAACCTAACCTAACCTAACAGTTGCAAGCCTCTCTTCCCTCTGGATTTGTTCTTTCTTCTTCTTTGTTGGTATTTTCGCGCTGAATTGTCTTGCGCTGAAGTGTCTTGCGCTGAATTATCTTTGCGCTGAATTGTCTTGCGCTGATTTGTCGGCGCTGAATTGTCGGCGCTGAATTGTCCTGCGCTGAATTGTCGGGTCACGTACATAGTCAATGGGTTTGAAACGCACAGAGCGTGGTGGTGCTCTGAAACTCTCTTTTCTCACCTCAGGCTCTGTATGCGTACCACTTTTTAAAATTACGTTAGGTGAAGTACCAATCGTACGGTGGTGTGAACGGTTGTAGGATAATGCCAACGTCTCTAGAATGTCTATATATCTGTACGTGTTTTTATATGTGAAATAGCGATGCATGCGTTCCTTTATGGTACGCTGAACTCTTATGCACAGAATTGCGAGTGTAATAACTGATATTAAACTCTGCCAACATGTTCGGAGAAGCTCGGCCTATAAATTCTTTCTCCATGTCCGTACAAAAATAGCCGGGGATCCTGTTTTCCTACAACATCAGGGCTTTTGTAACTTTAGCAACTGTTTCAGTCGATTTATTTTTAAGAGGATTTATTTTTAAGAGGTATTAGCCACAAGTATCTAGGGAATACATCTTTTATAAGTAGTATGTATCAATAGCCGCCATTATACACTGAATACCTTTGCATGTCAGTTAAATCCGCCTGCCAAATAGAATCAATCGATGTAGCTACTGTCTTGGCAGTTTTAAACCTTCTTCTCACCGGTTTATGAAGTGTATAAGCTTCCTGCTGACGCAAAATCCTCTCGACATCTTTTTTTGCTAAGCCCTCAGCATAGTTACCTCTGCACAATCTATTAACACCCCCGTAAGAAGCTGGATTCGAAATATCGTAATAGTGCTTCCTTAATATGTTAGTCATTTGCGTATTTTAGAGAAGCGCGGATAGGGTTGCGCGTTGATGCTTGGCCTCTTCTTCTTCCTCTTCAGAGACGCCACCACCGTAGTCGAAGGCGTGCTCGGCTGCGTAACATGCATTGCTTGCCCCAAGTCTTTTAACCTGTTCTGGTTACCTATCAGCGTTTTTGGAATGTTTATTTGCTGAAGTCTAGCTTTAATATGTCCCCAGCCTGTTGGTGATGGCCCCTCCTACTTTCTCACCAAATCATGTACGATATCAATGATGTTCGAGCCCTGTGCTTTTGACCCTTCAACAACAACCTCGCCTGTATCGGACCATTGTAAAATAGGATCCTCACTCAATAGATTATAAAGACTTAGTCCTTTATTCCTCAATGTATGAGGGAGACTATTTTTTAATACATGCTCTAGATGTTGCGGATTCGCACCGTTGTTTTTTGCTTGTTCTTCTATAGGTTCACTATGATCAGTTTCGCTCCGATGTTTGACAACTACGGAGAACTCCACCGGTTTCTTATAATTTTCGTACTCCTGAAGAAATTTCTGCAGAGCTTTTTGGTATAAGATTCTTTTCTCGTCAGGAGGCTTTTCACTATTTAGTAGATCCACCAATTCGCTTCCCATTCTTTTAAGCCTGTTTTTACTGGGTTCTAGAACCAAATCTTGACTGTGTTTTGTAGTGAAGCATACACCGTGTGGAATCATGACTACTTTCTTCATTATATTAAACTAGATAATAAAGGGCCCAAAACTGAAAATAAGATGGGGAGGAATGAACCCCATTCTTTGTACAATAATTCGCTTTTTCTTTCCCAAAGTTTGTCTTTTATGAGCGAGTGCCTGTATTATATTCTTGTAACGACGTAAACGAGACTTCTGAGAGGGATTCATTGGTACATTGCATTTTATAACGTTAAGACAGATTTCGCAGATGCATTTTAAAAAGTCGGAGTCAATATTTTTAACAAACAGGTGCTGGACAGTTCGTGGGAGCCGATGATAGATTTTTATTAATTCACGGTACTTCTTTACCTCTTTGTCATTCTGGATATACACCGTTTCAGCCTCGTTTGGGAATATATTCGTTCTTAAAAGCACCCTAAACGTGTTTCGCGGGTGACGGTCACAAACCAAATATCCGTGACGCTGGCTTGTAGCTTCTTTATAAACGTTCAAAAACTCTTTACGATAATTTGGGAACACTTGGGTCGCTAATACGTCAATTTGTGACACACCTCGACGCTGAGTGAATAAGACGATATTGTATGTTAACGATACATCGCGCATGTATCTATTTTTGAAAAGTAGATTCTAATTGATGAAGAACAACACACTTATGTTAAGATGGTGGGAGAATACTGTAAATATCTCGGCAAACGTTTTATTCATTTCTAACATGAGATCATCAATTACAATAACAGTGTGCTCTTTCCCCTTTATAGAACTAACATCATAAACATCTTTGTGGAACAAAATACCATCTTGATATTTGTTAAAAACGGCTTGGTATGTCGAATAGCACCATATAACTTTATGCACAGAGTTTGAGAACAGCTCATGCCTATCTTTAACGATTTTAACCATAAACACGGTTTGGCCGCAGCCTGTAGGACCGGATATAATGCATGTAGAAGGGCTTGTAAACCTGAATTTTTTTCTACAGAATCCATCTCTAACACGTCACACTTTTAAGTGGAACATTTACAAAACGTAATAAAATTTTAAGTGATGCTCCTTATATTCTACAGTTTTGTTTTTATTCTTACCCAGAACCTTGAATGATAACGAAGGTGGGGCACTGTACCAGCATCATGTACCCATCGTGGACATTGCAGATGAAGATGATGATAGGAACGATAGTATAGATGTTGTTGAGGCTACAGACTGCTCCATCACACCCACTAAGGGTCTGGAACCCTCAGCAGCGACAACCGTACCACACCCACTCGTAAATTCGGAAAGTGGGTGCATGATAACAACCCCGTTGTTGAAACACCTTCCACGTCAGGTGTAAAACGTGTAAAACTCTCCATGAGTGCGTCGGCCGTTAGACCCACAGTAAGTTCTTAAATGAAAATGTAATAAAACCTCAACCCTCTACGTCTTACGGTACAATCTCTACAGTAGCTCCTTCTACAAATAAAACTGTACCCACTTATCCCTATTCAATACCCCCCCCCCGCTGTGCCCTCCACCACGATAGTAACACCTCAATCTGTAGACAATAGCATATCATTCGAGCTGGTGCGCAACGTCACCACCACCCCAGCCCTGACTAGAAACCGCTACGTAGTCAGGGTCGACCTGCGAGCCATGTATAGTAACGGTGTTGAACACGGACTGCGGCGCGTAGTTGAGCGTATTGTGAAGTTTGGTCTTCATAGTAGTAAGGGACATGAAGCCAGGACGAGGCTGTCCCTCGGGTTCGGAGCAGATGATGAAGATAGAGACGACTTTTGGGTAGTAGTACCCAACAGACGTATGGCTGCCGTAGATGCAGAATACAGTTTGAGGCGTATAATGCAGCCTCTCAAAGCAGCAGCGATTTTAATATGGACAACTTCACGATAGATATAGACCACGTTTTCCGTGTTGCGGGACATACGGCCATATTTATACACTTAACTTTGACAGTTATCAAATATTCAGACACCACTCAAACCCCGATTGCGGTTGCTCCTTTATAGCAATAGTCTTGGCTCATATGGTTACTGTACTAAACACAGCTGCCCAAAAAATTTGGTTGCCGACGGTTGTACAGCGTGCACGTAAACTGGCCACAGATTGCAGGCTCGAATTTTACTGTGAAATGGGGCCTGAAGAGTTGAGAAGGGTAGAGCAGGAAATGGATGTGCGTATAGTTGTATTTAGGTTGGATGATCATCGTAGGACTATGTATGTTTTTAAAAGCAATGTGAGAGAACGTACAAAGCCTCTACTTATTTTAGGTTTATCGGGGACAACGTATCTCCCCATTCGCGATATAAGGGCTCTTTGACGCGAGTTATGATAAGAGCCGAAAATATGGAAGACATCACGATTTGTGTAAGGGTTGTCTTGAGTTTACGACTGATCTGTTGAAACTTTGTAAAGATTGCCACATGGTTTGCGGTTTTTATAAAAGCCCTAGATGCGAAAATCGGTTAGTTGAAGCTGAGAAGAGGGAGTGTAATGTACTCTATGTAGACGCACGTTTTTCAATAATACCTGTTTTGGATTCCAGAAATCAAATGGGACGTGCAGGAAAATGAGAATTTGCGAGTGCGGCATGTTTCATATGTTGAATGATAGCGGCGAGTTGGGGCATAGATGTAATGAAATTTATTGCTTTACATGTTATGAAAAATATAAGGCGGATGGTATAAAGCATGTTTGCTATATGAAAGATGCTAAGCCTAAAAACAAGCCTTGTAAAACTGTATACTACGACATAGAGACTTACACAAACCTGAAACAAACGAGGTTATCCTGCATTTACTTGTAAGTCAGACCATCCGCAACGAACGTATGAATGTTGATTGTGATGAATCTCGCAAATGTGGTAAACGAACAAACATTTTCAAGACGACTACAGAGATTCCCCTGTGAAACTCTTTGTGGACTATGTTGTCAAGTTATCGGACCAGTTAAAAAAAATGACTGCATATTTTCGTTCATAACGCTGCAAAATTTTATACACAATTCCTTTATAAGGAGCTGCTTGAACACGAGTCCTCAGAGATATTTACAGGTGATCCCTTGAAAAGAGGAAACAAGTTTATACAGATGCAGATAAGAAGAAATGTTCAGTTTAAAGACATCCTGTTATTCACACCTTGTAAATTAGCTAAGCTACCCAAGGTGATGGGCGTAGACGCTGAAGTTTCAAAAGGGTATTTCCTTTACACGTTCCTCACTCACGACACTTTAAATTATGTTGGACTACCCCCCCCCCCAAAACATTACTTTAACTATGACAGCATGAGTGTAGGCGACCGTGAAGACTTTGAGCGCTACTACAACAGGTTTAATGAAGATAATCCTTACAATATAGGATGAATGTGAGTGTTATTGCGTGAATGACGTACGCTTACTTAATGATGCTTCCAAGCCTTTAAAAGGATGTACATAACCCGTTTCAATTGTGATCCGCTACAAGCCGCAGCGGGCGTGTGTTTTGAGTAGATGGTCTAAGCCGCCGCTAAGCGAGGACCCCGCTACTGGTAAGAAAATAGCATACTCCTTTAACGGATGCTGATGGCATGGATGTCAACGTCCTGAGTGTGGTATCATAGGAGATATCCATGGCAGATCTCCTGCCGATAGTCTCGCATGGACCCATACCCGCGACCAACTTATAAGCTCACAAGTTCACTCACAAGGTTTTGTGGGAACACGAATATGATGCCTGGATGGAGGCCGATGAGCAGTATCGCGAGGAAATAAGGGCTATCAAACGTACAATGGTGCTGGGCCCCGTCAAATGCAGCGATAGTTTGTTTAGAGGAAGCACAAACCCCTTCAAACTATACTTTCCACCTACGGAAGGGGTGAAGATTCATTACCACAATTTCTGCTCATTATACCTTTACGTGATGAAGTATAATCCGTACCCCGTAGGCCCACTTGAAAAACTTGTTGGTCCCTCCCTGCCTACCATCGAAGTTCTCAGCTAATTTGAACGAGAACTACGTTGGTCTTTCTTTCGTTGATGCGCTCCCTCGTCGCGACTTATGGATGCCAGTCTTACCCGTTGTTATAGATCATAAACTCATGTTTCCACTGTGTGTGAAGTGCGCAGAGGAGAACAATGGGGACTGTAATCACACAATCAACCAGAGCAAGATCGGAGTCGTTTATACAAGTCCTGAGCTGTTCCTAGCCATTCGTCACGGCTGCAGAATACTGAAGATATATGAGGTGGGGAGGTTTCAGAAGCTCCCCAATCTTTTCACACTGTATATAAATACTTTTTTGAAGGATAAGGTAGAAGCATCAGGATACCCGCGAGGAGTTGAGACCGAAAATGAAAAATCGGCGTATATTCAACGCCACCGTGATCGTGAAGGGATACAGCTTGAACGGGGCCAAATTGTACGGAACCCTGGCAAGCGCTTTAGTGCAAAGTTCTCTAAACAGTCTTTGGGGGAAATTTGCGCAGAATACAGACAAGGGGAACGTCCATCTAGCTCAAAGTTATAACGAAGTGTGGGATTACACCAATGCCGTTGATAAAGAAGTCATGGAGATCGTAAATGTAGGTAATACATACATAATAAAGTACAACAGAACCGAGTTGGCTACAGATACATCACGTGTCACAAACATACCTGTAGTCAGTTTCACAACAGCATACGCCCGCATGAAACTTTGGAGTCTGCTACATTTTCTTGGACGGAGGGTTCTGTACGCAAATACGGATAGTGTGATATTCACAAAAAGAGAAAGTGAATATATGCCTCCTATTGGGGAATTCCTCGGAGAGTTGACTGACGAGATCAAGAATGAGTATGGGGATAGCGCCTACGCCGATTCTTTTGTCTCAACAGGACCAAAAGCTTACGGGATACGCAGGGGGGTGGAAGAGGAGTTCACACACATCGTGAAGGCTAAAGGTATCACTCTTAACCAGGTGAACCGTCAGATCGTTAACTTTAATTTGCTCAAAGAGTTGGAGGCGTGAAGGAACTTAGGGGGACAAAGATGTGTCGTAACACATCCAGGAAACGATACCAGGTGCCTGGCACCTACGACACTATTCCCTGTGTACCATGAGGCTTGAATATGTGTCATATAAATATACAGTTTTTACTAGAGTTTGTTTACGTGTTGACGAAATTTACAGTTTATTTATTTTTTCTCTTTATTACATGTATTTAAAATAAATTACGTTTCAGCTGGCGCTTCATTTTCTCCTTTGTGTGTGTGTGTGTGTGTGTGTGTGTGTGTGTACAAGAAAAAATAAAAGTACTGCCCACTGTATTGTGCGCACCAATAAAAAGAGTATCACGTGATTCCGACTACTAATCCAGTTGGTGGGATATATCTCCCCCCCAACCCCAGGCATGTTCAATTGACTACAGCAAGCCTTGGCTCTCAGACGTATCTTTTACCTGTTGAAGAATTCTCGTACAGACGTAAAAAATAGCAATGGCGCCCGCTGATATTGCATCCACTACATTCCTGAAGTGGTACTTGCCAAAGTCTACAGATGTGGTGAACACTCAAAGATTTCTAGTCAAGCGTCTTTTGAGAGATTTAAGACCAGCCTAAATCGCGTGAAGCTGTGCGAACAGGATTCTCAAATACTTTATGGCTTTCTGATGAGAACATTGCAAGCTTCCGTAATGCAAAAGACGTAATGGAGTATGTTGTGAGTTTGCTCTGTGTTAAAGAGTATGTGCAATGTGGTGTGAAAGAGGCAACGCTTGCCGAAGAAAAACAGATTGTGGATCGTGAAACTCATTGATGAGGGGTATGAAAAAGCCTATTACGTAATGTTACACTTCACCGAGTACACACATGTGATGTTAAACGCAAATCTTGTGATCATGGACAAGTTAAAATATTTCTATCACTATATTCACGCATACCACAACGAGATAGGTAGTGAAATTATAGCTAAAGGGCTGTGAAAAGTTTTTAATAGAATTTAGTGACGAATACTGCTTATCACCCAAAGTTGAACAGTGCGGACACGTATTTTTCTCAAATAAAGCCCTACAGTGCCAATAACTATTTCATTTACCACTATTTGTGTACATACTCGTGAAAGAAATATGGTGAACCCTGTCATCCCTGAATATGATAAAAGGGCGTTGGTACGTATCCCAGGAAACAGGTATGATAAAACTTTGAAACCTGAGTTGCTTCATGTATTCCAGATGGAAACTTTCTCTAATCATTTACCCGGTATAATGGGTCGCAGGTTTAGACATTCAATTATACGCTTTAGGCGTATCAATATGTTGGAATAACTACGTACAGGAATTCGATGACGCGCAGTAACAGACGCAATACATGCTCCGACCCGCACGGTCCCGCTGCATCAAACAGCGCACCGCCCGGCTCATAGTTGCCTCAGAGCTTGACCCGACAGACGTGCTCTTTTCACAGAATCAATAGTGAACTATCAAAAGATGGAGCTTCCGTTGAGCAGTATCCTCAGTGCAGTATACGACGTGTCCGTGTTGAAGTCTGTGGGTGTATTCAGGCGTAATACCGGTGCTATTAATTATGTACTTGAAACGAAATGTAGGCAATTAAACTCTGGTAAAAGCAATGTTATTTATTTAAGTATTGAAGAGATGAACAGAATCTTCGCGGTGGTTGAGAAGTGGGGTGAGGGCGGTTATAAAATGCCTGTAGGTGTAGGGACAAAAAGAGAACAGATTAGTGGTGCACTCTCAGACGCCATTATTTGCACGCTGTGCATAAATCGTGATACAAGCCAACCATGCGGTGATATATGGTTGATGTGGAAGAATACTGCTGACAATAACACCCTTATCTCCACGCGAAACCGTTTCATTCTCGACAGAATGTTTGAAGTCAACTAAAAGTAAACTAAAACCTACAGGGTGTTCAAAAAGTCCCGTCACCCCCTACAAAATGTACATATTGTAATACCAATTTTATTTTTGTGATTAATTGAATTTATGTGATTCATTGACATTTTTTTTCTTTTCCAGGTATTAGAGTTGTGTGAACAATGGCAGACTAGTCCACTTACACTCTGGAGGAAAGAATAGCGATGAGCACATGATAGTGATGGGCTCATGAAAGGTCACATACTAGTAAAACGATGCATGATATCCAGAATTATTTTAACACAAGAGTCAATAAGGCTGCACCACCAAAGAAGATGGTAATACGCTGGGAGAAAAAGCTATTTGAAACTGGCTCCATCAAGGACAGACTACGGTCGGGAAGACCAACAACGCGAGCAGAACAATGTGAAGGTGTGATTGCATCGGTGACTCGTTCACCCAAAAAATCACTTCGGGAACGATCACAAAAACTTGCAATCCCCATGTCCACAATGAGGGATCATATGACAAAAGATCTCGACATGAAACTTTTGTTGCATAATCCTTTGTTACGAAAATGATGGTGCATACACAGATATTCTTGATTAGTAACTGTAATTAGTAATAGTATTTACTGTAATTAAAGTAATTGTTGCTAGTGACTTGTTTCTTAAATTACACCTACCACATAAATATACAATTAATCATACAAGGATAAAATTGGTATTACAATATGTACCTTTTGTAGGGGGTGACGGGACTTTTAGAACACCCTGTATATTAGACGCCCTTGCTGCCGATATGCATTATTTTGACACGGTGCTTGAATACGCATACACTGCCCTGCTCGATGATTTTACCAAGTGCAGGGACGAACATGGCGAGAATGGTTTGGAACTGGATACATTTGTAGAAGGTACAGACTCCTCGAAATATCATGAACTTTGGTACAAAGGACTAGAGAGGTACAGGGCTGATCTCACCTTTACTGTTCACCCTGAAGAATTAGTTCTTTATATAAGATGCAGTTGTCGGCATGATTTAGAAACACTTTAATTGCCGATATGAGATGTGAAGATTTTACAGTTGAAAAGTTCAGCGAGGAAAGATTAAATGCACGTTTGGAAAGGAGTGTTTATAAACTTGAATTTAATGGTGATGTTGTAGAAAGCGATGTCATCTTTGTCCGTGCTTATGATTGTATTCTATCCGTATTTAAAGACTGTGATAGTTTTACTCCCAATTGTAAAGTGGGTACAAAAATAGTGTTAAACGAGCTGAAAGCCCTTTATATTGAATAGAGACCCCCCGCATACTTTGAATGGTGAATTAATGTTAAATCGCATTTATTGTGCAGTACAAAGCATTGAGGATGTAAATGTGGACTCGATTATGTGTGAGTTTACTATTTTATTTAAGCGTGGTAGAAACTGACCGTAAAGCATGTAGTTCCATTTTCCCATTTTTTATGCGTGAATACACACACACACACACACACACACAAACGCACGCACACACACACACACACACACACTGTATCGTTTATACAGGGCGTCCCAAAAAAATGTATACACACTTTAAATACTTATAAAGGCAGTGTTTATTAAAATACATTTCATTTTCAAAATGTAATAGAATCTACAGACATTATTTAATTGTTTTGTCAACGCCTGTTTTCAAACTGACGTCCGTTCTGGTCCAGGCACTGCTGATAACGCGAAGCAATGGAATCGCAAACATCACGAAACATTTCGTTTGGTATTTGTGTGCATTCTCGTTCAATGGCTGCTCTCAATTCAGCGACTGTTGCAGGTTTTATAGCGTAGACTTTGTCTTTTAAGTATCCCCATAAAAAAAGTCTAGTGGTGTGAGGTCTGGTGAACGCGGAGGGTATTCTACGAAACCCCTTCGTCCAATCCACATCCACATCGTGCCAAGTACCACTCGCAATACTCCACTCTTCGGTCCGGATCATCTTCATTAATAGCATGGACTAATCTTGGAATGTAACTTTTCCATTGACAGCGCTTCAAAATGCGTTGGACAGACGATTCTGAAATTCCTACCTCACGACTCGCTTGCCGCACAGATTTTCTTGGACTTTGGTGATACATTTCCAGTACTCTTTCTTGCTTTGTGGGGCTTGTCGATGTCCGTGGTCTTCCGGAACGCTTCTTGTGGACATTCTGAACAGTTCCATCGGCTTCAAACTTATCTCTAATTCGAGTGATGGTAAGTCGCGTTGGTGGATCTGTTTGAAACTCCCTCCTAAACTGTCTTTGCACTTCAACTGCGTTTTCACACTTCCAGTAGCATTTTAGAATGAATTTCCTTTGTTCAAAGCTTAGTCTGACTGCCATTATTAATTCTAATGGGTTTAACTTGGAAAGAAAGAAACATCAATTGAGCTATCAGCTGTTAAAGTGTGTATACATTTTTTTGGGACGCCCTGTATATACACACACCCTTCATTTCCATTAAGAGAGACATTTGTTTACATGGTGTAAAGGAGAAATAAAACAAAACTACATCGTTCTGTATATTTAATATATATCATTCATGAAATACATTCGGTAAATATGTATATACATTAGGTGCAAAAGAGGAATAATACATACATGATTTATTTAACATATATTTACATCAAACATAAAAATAACAGCCAGTAGATAAGAATTGTATACAGGGTGTTTCAGGAGGAAAGGTCAATACTTCGGGAGGTGATAGTATCGGTCATTGTGAGAAAAAAAGTTCATATGAACGTGTCTAATTCTGAATGGTTACGGAGAGCTGTTTGAATCTACAAATACAAAAGCATTGTTAATGGTAATCAAGAAAGAGAAACCAATTACTGTTTCTAACATTTAATGTTTAAACATTGGCATTTTGAATAGTATCAGATACAGAAATGACAAATTTGTTACAGTTTACAATACGTTTTCGAAAATCCCACTGTCAACCTCAATGCACTTTGCAACTCGTGTGCGAAGATCGCGTGTTGTTCGTCTGAGTTGATCTTGACGTTCCTTTATGTGGGAAGCAGCATCCAAAATGCGCGCGAGCAATTCGTCTCGTGTATCCACCTTTCTTTTGTAAACTTGACTTTTCATCCACCCCCACAAATAATAATCTAACGGAGAGAGGTCTGGAGACCTTGGTGGCCATTGAATGGGACCACCGCGGCCGAACCATCGACCAGGGAAAGTTTGATTTAGGTATTGCATCACCAGACGGGTAGAATGTGGAGGAACTCCGTCATGCTGAAAGTACATACCAGCGCTTGTAGCCAAAGGAACATCCTCCAATAGTCCTGGCAATTCATTTTGCAAAAATTCTAGGTAAATTTGTCCTGTAAGACGATTCTCTAAAGTAACAGGGCCATTCAGCTGATCATCGATGATACCGCACCACACATTGGCAGAGAAACGATGTTGAAAATTTGTTTCCACAGTGGCATTTGGATTTTCGTCTGACCACCGATGAGAGTTACGAGTGTTGTTGATACCGTCACGGGTGAAAGTAGCTTCATCGGTGAACAGTATTAATCGAAGCAATCGGCGATTAGCATTTGCCCAATGACAAAATTCCAGTCGCATGGCAGCGTTTCCTGGTTGAAGGTGTTGTACACGCTGTACATGATATGGATGCAAGCCTTCCTCACGTAATGTTCGCCATACTCTTCAGTGTGGTACACCGAGACGTGTAGAAATTCTTCGTGAGCTAGTAGTAGGACTACGCTCTACCAACTGAAGAATGTTTTCCACTTCATCCACATCTTGTTGACCTTCACGTTCAGATGAAACATGAGCGCTGGGAAGTGTACCAATCTCACGCAATGTGTTGAAAACCCTGGTAAACACTCTTCGATCCGGAATTCTGCGGTTCGGAAACCGTCGACGGTATTCTGCAACAGCAACTGTTGCAATTCCATCGCAAAAACCGTAGACATACACCATATCTGCATATTCAGCATGTGTGAAGGTGTGTGGCATTTTTAACACTGCTTCAAACACCAAACAATGTCACTCACAAAAGTCAGCTGTCAATTGGCTTATGTTACATGCTTACATTACAGCTTACATGGTTCAAGGTTATAGGGGAAGGAAGGGGAGGAAGAGCTGCGCGCGCATCAGATTCAAACAGCTCTATCTCCGTAACCATTCAGAATTAGACACATGTTCATATGAACTTTTTTTCTCACAATGACCGATACTATCACCTCCCGAAGTATTGACCTTTCCTCCTGAAACACCCTGTATACATTACACGCAAAAACAGGCATAATACACACTGGAGTTATTTAACACATATATATATACAGGGTGTTTGAAAACTTTCTGTACAAATTGTAATGGGGGATAGGCAACACCAAGACCAACCCTTTTCGTCTATAAGTGTATGTCCACTGACGTCACCATTCGGCGCGAGAGGGCGCCGCTGCAATTGGCTAAAAGGTGAAGTGGGCTAGACGCGCGCTTGCTGCGGGAATTCTTAAATCGGACGTAGTACGCGTAACATGGAGCGCTTCACGACTGCTGAGATGGCTGACATGCATATGGTGTATGGGGCTGCCAATGGAAACGGAAGAGCTGCTGTGAGGTTGTACCGACAGCGCTTCCCAAACAGACGTGTGCCAAACCACCAAACGTTTGCGCATTTGCATCGGCGACTGCGAGAAACTGGAACATTCCATGCAAACATGCATGACACTGGTCGGGAGAGAAACGTGCGCACCCCTGACATGGAAGAAGAAATCCTACGACGATTTGAGGACAATCCAAGCGCAAGCACTCGAGGTGTTGCTCGTATCCTCGGTGTGAACCAAGACCTGGTCTGGAGAGTGTTGCACGAGCAGCAGTTACATCCGTTTCATCGTCAGAGAGTCCAGGCATTACAACCTCGGGATTACCCTCTTCGTGTGGAATTCGCACGCTGGTTTCTGCAGCAGACAGCGGTGCAGCCTAATTTTCCTGCTTATGTGCTGTTCTCAGATGAGGCCTGTTTCACACGTGAGGGTGTGTTTAACATGCACAATTCTCACGTGTGGGCGCCGCAAATCCACATGCTACACGGGTGCATGCTCATCAAGAACGGTTCGCCGTCAATGTTTGGGCGGGTATCGTCCATGGCAAGTTGCTGCTTGTGCAACACTCTCCAGATCAGGTCGTGGTTCACACCGGGGATACGTGCAACACCTCGCGTGCTTGCGCTTGGATTGTCCTCAAATCGCAGTAGGATTTCTTCTTCCATGTCAGCAGTGCGCACGTTTCTCTCCCGACCAGTGTCATGCATGTTTGCATGGAATGTTCCAGTTTCTCGCAGTCGCCGATGCAAATGCGCAAACGTTTGGTGGTTTGGCACAAGTCTGTTTGGGAAGCGCTGTCGTTACAACCTCACAGCAGCTCTTCCGTTTCCATTGTTCAGCCCAATACACCATATGCATGTCAGCCATCTCAGCAGTCGTGAAGCGCTCCATGTTACGCGTACTACGTCCGATTTAAGAATGCCCGCGGCAAGCGCGAGTCTAGCCCACTTCACCTTTTAGCCAATTGCAGCGGCGCCCTCTCGCGCCGAATGGTGACGTCAGCGGACATACACTTATAGACGAAAAGGGTTTGTCTTGGTGTTGCCTATCCCCCATTACAATTTGTACAGAAAGTTTTCAAACACCCTGTATATATATCAAAACAAAAAAATACAGCTAGTACAGAAGAATTTTATATACAACAGTTGTAATACCAGAATACACAACACTTGTTTAATATATATATATATATTAAACAACACTTGTTTAATATATATATATATATATATTAAACAACACTTGTTTAATATATATATATATATAACAACACTTGTTTAATATATATATATATACAACACTTGTTTTATATATATATATATAACAACACTTGTTTAATATATATATATATATAACAACACTTGTTTAATATATATATATATATAACAACACTTGTTTAATATATATATATATAACAACACTTGTTTAATAATATATATATATAACAACACTTGTTTAATATATATATATATATATATATATATATATATATATATATATATTAAACAACACTTGTTTAATAATATATATATATAACAACACTTGTTTAATATATATATATATTAAACAACTTGTTTAATATATATATATATATATATATATATATATATATATATATATATATATATTAAACAACACTTGTTTAATATATATATATATATATTAAACAACACTTGTTTAATATATATATATATATATATATATATATATATATATTAAACAACACTTGTTTAATATATATATATTAAACAACACTTGTTTAATATATATATAGGATCAAATGTAGAATTCGGACCCCAGCCTTCTTTAGTTAGCTTTATAAGGCTAACTAACGAAAATATCATGACCTAACCTAACCAATCGTCAAGGGCGTACAGTTAACCTAACGATTGGTTAGGTTAGGTCGTGATATTTTCTTCAGTTAGCCTTATAAAGCTAACTAAAGAAGGCTGGGGTCCGAATTCTACATTTGATCCTATATATATATATATATATATTAAACAACACCTGTTTAATATATATATATATATATATATATATATATATATATATATATATATATATATAAACAACACTTATTTAATATATATATATATTAAACAACACTTGTTTAATATATATATATATATATATATATATATATATAATATATATATATATATATATATATATTATATATATATATATATTAACAACACTTGTTAATATAATATATATATATATATATATATATTAAACCACTTGTTTATATATATATATATATATTAACAACACTTGTTTAATATATATATATATATATTAAACAACACTTGTTTATATATATATATATATATATTAACAACACTTGTTTAATATATATATATATATATTAAACAACACTTGTTTAATATATATATATATATATTACAACACTTGTTTAATATATATATATATTAAACAACACTTGTTTAATATATATAATATTATATATATATATATATATTAAACAACACTTGTTTAATATATATATATATATTAAACAACACTTGTTTAATATATATATATATATTAAACAACACTTGTTTAATATATATATATATATTAAACAACACTTGTTTAATATATATATATATATATTAAACACACTTGTTTATATATATATATATATATTAAACACACTTGTTTAATATATATATATATATATATATATATATATATATATTAACAACACTTGTTTTATATATAATATATATATTATATATATATATATTAAACAACACTTGTTTAATATATATATATATATATATATATATATATAACAACACTTGTTTAATATATATATATATATTAAACAACACTTGTTTAATATATATATATATATATTAACAACACTTGTTTAATATATATATATATATATATTAAACAACACTTGTTTATATATATATATATTAAACAACACTTGTTTAATATATATATGTTAACCCCTCCGTCTATGGCCTAGGGTTGGTTCGGATGGACGGGGGTTCTAGTTACGGAGGCAAGCAACGGATATTTCTTCTATATACTTTTCTTCTATAACTTTCTAATTCTTTTCTCTCGCTTTATGGGGTCGACACTCTGTTAATTCTTTTCTTTCAATAATACTCTGATACTTCTACTTTACTGACTAAATTCCTCTGAAGATAGCCCAACTTGAGGGGGAAAATAAAAAGTTTCGCTTGCTGTGATTTACTTCTTAAAAAATATACAGGTACTGCTCTGAATTTACAGGGGTAGAGGTTCGACCTCTTTCGACCATGGCTCAGGCCGGAATCTAAAAATATTAAGGAGGCAAGGGCCTCTGCCCCCTCCCCGCAGCGAGGCTGCTAACAAGGGGAGTCTCTTAGCAGTGACCAAAGCAGAGAGCCGTAATGAAGTGTCCTTCATTTTACAAATACATGTATAATATATGCCTGAATGTTGGGGGATGGCAGTTGGAGGTTAATTTTCCCCCCTTTTAAACACGACCAGGTGTTTGAAAGTTTCCAAATAAAAAAAAAAAAAAAAAAATAAAAATAAAAACTAATCTTATTTTTTTTTGCCGAAACTTCATTTCTGAAGGCGATATCATTTCATAGTAGTACATAAGTACAATTGAAGTACACGACTGTACATTTTCGTTTGGGTTTATTACAATTATGATTGCGATTATGGATTACTTCCCATTCGCTTATGATTGTCCCTTACAGTTCCATTGAAGTACATTCTTACATTATATATAAAGTCATTACATTCAATTATAGTTTCATTGAAGTACATTACGTCGTTACCATTATTACAGTGTTTTTATATATATATATATATATATGGTTATATTATATGGTTATATTATATGGTTAGATTATATGGTTAGATTATATGGTTAGATTATATGGTTAGATTATATATGGTTATTATATATGGTTATTATATATGGTTATTAGTACAACACAAGTACATGAGACATGACAAGATAATTTATATACAACATAATATGTTATATTACATTATAATATGTTATGAATTTGGATCAGAGCGAAAGATGTTGTTTATTTTAGAAACGTTCAATTCTGCTGTGATTCGCGAATTCGACCACTCAACTACTGTAAGCCTAATGAATGTCTTGTGAGGGGTGAACGCACATGTACGTAATAGAATAGGTTGTGTGCGTAATATAGAGACGCGTAAAATATGGACTGATAGGTTGATAGGTATCAGTAGACAATAGGTAGGAAACAACATAAATAATGATGTATAGAGAATGAATTTTTATTTTTATTATTATTAATATTATTAAAGAATTTACCATACATTCAATACGGAAGATGTCCAAATACTAAACACGTGATTCAGTGTTCAAGGTATGGAAAACGTGAAGAGAATTAGTTACTTTATGACGTCATAGTTATTCACATTATGTCATACGTACAGTATAAGTCATTATTAGGGAGGACCTAAAAGAAACGAATTAAAGTCAGAGTGGGTATCAAGGACTAAGAAGCACAACTACGGGTTCCAATCCTCTTATATGCAATGTGTATGTATAATCTAGGGTCGAGGGTGAGATGCAAGACAATCATAATTAATTATAATAACTTCTATAACAAATAAAAATGGATACGACTAAACCATAGGTATGGTAGATCGTAGGGTTGTGACACGAACAAAAATAGAAGCCACAAGTAAAATTATTATCCAAACTCGCGTTAAGCGATTTTGGTTCTTATGTAAAAATGAATATTGATTATTCATTGTTCATTTTTTACATTTATATATATATATATATATATATATATAGAATATTAACAACACTTGTTTAATATATATATGTATATATATTAAACAACACTTGTTTAATATATATATATATATATTAAACAACACTTGTTTAATATATATATATATTATATAAACAACACTTGTTTAATATATATATATATATATTAACAACACTTGTTTATATATATATATGTACATATATATATTAAACAACACTTGTTTAATATATATATATATATATATATAATCAACAACACTTGTTTAATATATATATATATATTAAACAACACTTGTTTAATATATATATATATATATATTAAACAACACTTGTTTAATATATTATATATATTAAACAACACTTGTTTATATATATATATATATTAAACAACACTTGTTTAATATATATATATTAAACAACACTTGTTTAATATATATATATATATTAAACAACACTTGTTTAATATATATATATATATTAAACAACACTTGTTTAATATATATATATATATTAAACAACTTTTTAATATATATATATATATATATTAAACAACACTTGTTTAATATATATATATATATATATATATATATATATATATATTAAACAACACTTGTTTAATATATATATATATATATATATATATATATATAAACAACACTTGTTTAATATATATATTATATATATATATATATATATATATTAAACAACACTTGTTTAATATATATATATATATATATATATATATATATATATTAAACAACACTTGTTTAATATATATATATACTGGGTGATCCAGATAAATGGGACCCTAAAAAAAAGCCAAATATTCTTAATATTTAATTCCTTTCATAAAAACTATATCATTCGAAAGAGTAGAGTTACAGTTTATTATGAAATATTTATTTTTTAAAAATGACTCCTTTCAAATGTGCTCCATTAGTTTGCCAAGCATTCCAGTGTTCTCGCTTGTAAGTTCTGCATCACTTTTGCAAGAGTGTGCGGTGGTATGGCCTGTATCTCATTTGTGATGGCGGCCTTCAATTCTTGCAAGGTCGTTGGGTTATTTCTGTAGACCCTACTCTTTAAATATCCCAGAGATAATAATCTAAGGGAGAAAAAATCCGGAGACCTTGCGGGCCATTCAACGTCTCCAAATCTTGAGATTAACTCGCCTGGAAACGTTTGACGCAAACTGCCATGCAGTTCCTCGTGGTATGGCAGGTAGCTCCGTCTTGTTGGAACCAGTGGTTTTCGAGACAAAGATCTCTTAATTTAGGACTAAGGAATCGGTCAACATTTTTTCGTAGCGATCACCATTTACAGTGACCGTGTTTCCGGTGGAATCCTCGAAAAAGTACGGCCCTATGATCTGAGATGCAGTAAGACCACACCAAACAGTTACACGCTGACTATGCAACGGGAACTTCGGTAATATTCAATGGATTTTCTGTTGCCCAGAAACGACAATTTTGTTTGTTTACAGTTCCATTCAAGTGAAAATGGGCTTCGTCTGACATAATCAAAGTTGCTAGAAAATTGGTGGTGTCATTTACCTTCTGTTGGATCCATTGACAGAATTGTCGTCTTCGTGCGAAATCTCCATCGTTTAGTAGTTGCACTGTTTGAATTTTAAATGGAAAGAGCATTAAATTTTGCTTGAATATACGGTGTGTTGTTCCATATCCAACTCCTAACAGCTGAGAAGCACGTCTGATGCTTATGTTAGGATTATCCTGTACAATTTCATGAGTTCTGTTAATGATCTCGTCTATCCTTGCTGTGCGCACTCTTCCAGTTGGTTTTCTTTTTCCAATGCTGCCAGTTAGGGAAAAATTTCTGACACACCGACGGATTACTTTCTTAGAAGGTGATTTTGACATCTGAAAATTTGTTTTGAAAGATCTTTGAGCTGAAACTACACTTCTTCCATGCTCATAATATTGCTCAGTTATGAAACGCAGCTGTTCCACAGTCCATGCAGTCATCTTGAAGGGTTAGTTTTAACTAACACTTTTATTTTGTTTTGTATCTTATCTTGTCTTGTATTGTCAAAACCTATACAATCCTGTACAAACTTGTAACTATCCTCTTTCGAATGATGCGTATGATTTTATAAAAGGACTTATACTTTAAGAGTTACAGGGGTTTCTTTTGGGTCCCATTTCAATGGATCACCCTTTATATATATATATTAAACATATATATATATATATATATATTAAAGAACACTCGTTTAATATATATATATATTAAACAACACTCGTTTAATATATATATATATATATATATATATATATATATAACACACTTGTTTAATATGTATATATATAAACAACACTTGTTTAATATATATATATATATATATTAAACGAGTGTTGTTTAATAATATATATATTAAACAACACTTGTTTAATATATATATATATATATATAGTAAACAACACTTGTTTAATATATATATATATTATATATTAAACAACACTCGTTTAATATATATATATATATATATATACTGGAACAATGGAGCTATCTACCTTACACAGCAATATCCGAGGCCGACTAATTTGAGCAGAGGAGACGGGAATGAAAGATGGCGAGGGAGATAGGGAAGGAGGGATTATAAGGAATTGGGGAAGGAGGAGGGATCATAGCAGATTGAGAGGGACGGACGATGAGTCAACATTCAGACTAGGGGACATTTATTCGCATATGGGAATAAGTGCCGAACAGGTAAAATTTTAAAACTAAGGAAGCCTCCAGCATACGTGAACATAGCATCAAATGCAAAATTGATGTCACTTAGACAATTTTAAAATTCTTGGTTGTAATACTTGTCCCAACTCACTAAGAATTTTAGAATCCCTTTTCATTAAAGCATTGTCCCCTAGTCTGAATGTTGACTCATCGTCCGTCCCTCTCAATCTGCTATGATCCCTCCTCCTTCCCCAATTCCTTATAATCCCTCCTTCCCCTATCTCCCTCGCCATCTTTCATTCCCGTCTCCTCTGCTCAAATTAGTCGGCCTCGGATATTGCTGTGTAAGGTAGATAGCTCCATTGTTCCAGTGTACTATTGGTAATTTTTCCAGTGTATATATATATATATATATATATATATATTTAAACAACACTCGTTTAATATATATATATATATATATTAAACAAGTGTTGTTTTAATATATATATATATATATTAAACAGTGTTGTTTAATATATATACATATTAAACAAGTTTGTTTAATATATATTATATTATATATATATATATATATATATATATATTAAACAAGTGTTTGTGTATATATATATATATATATATATATATTAAACAGTGTTGTTTAATATATTATATATATAATATATGTTAACCCCCCCCCTTTATGGCCCTTTGTCGGTTCGGATTCGAAGGGGGTTCTAGTTAGGGAGGCAAGCAACGGATATTTCTTCTGATACTTTTCTTCTATAATTTTTCTAATTCTTTCTCTGATACTTTATAACTTTTCGACTTTACTAAGTTCCTTTGACGATAGCCCAACTCGAGGGGGAAAATAAAAAGTTTCTCTTACTGTAAATTTACTTCTTAAAAATATACAGGTACTGCTCTGAATTTACAGGGGTAGAGGTTCGACCTCCCTCCCCGCAGCGAGGCTGCTAACCAGGGGAGTCTCTTAGCAGTAACCAAGGCAGCGTCTCGTAATGAAGTGTCCTTCATTTTACAAATACATGTATAAAATATGCCTGAATGTTGGGGATGGCAGTTGGAGGTTAAGTTTCCCCCCTTTTAAACACGATCAGGTGTTTGAAAGTTCCAAATAAAAATAATAAAAAAAAATAAATAAAAATAAAAACTAATCTTTATTTTTTTTGTCACGTCTTCATTTCTGAAGGCGATATCATTTTTGTTTGGGTTTTATTACAATTATGATTGCGATTATGGATTACTTCCCATTCGCTTATGATTGTCCCTTACAGTTCGATTAAAGTACATTCTTACATATATATAAAGTCATTACATTCAATTATAGTTTCATTGAAGTACATACGTCGTTACCATTTTTACAGTGTTTTTATATATATATATATGGTTAGATTATATGGTTAGATTATATGGTCAGATTATATGGTCAGATTATATGGTAGATTATGGTCAGATATATATGGTTATTATATATATGGTTATTAGTACAACACAATACATGAGACATGACATGATAATTTATATACATAATATGTTATATTCATTATATGTTTAGATTTGGATCAAAGCGAAAGATGTTGTTTATCTTAGAAACGTTCGGTTCTGCTGATTCGCGAATTTGAGCATTTAACTACTGTAAGCCTAATGAGAGTTGAGGGTGAACGCACTAAAAGAAAAAAATACATGTGGACGTATTTTACATGTAAGTAACAGAATAGGGTGTGTGCGTAATATAGACGCGTAAAATATGGACTGATAGGTTGATAGGTATCAGTAGACAATAGGTAGGAAGCAAAACATAACTAATGATGTATAGAGAATGGTTTTTTTTTTTATTATTATTATTATTATTATTATTATTATTAAGGAATTTACCATACATTCAATACGGAAGATGTCCAAATACTAAACACGTGATTCAGTGTTCAAGGTATGGAAAACGTGAAGAGAATTAAGTTACTTTATGGACTTCATAGTTATTCACATTATGTCATACGTGCAGTATACTGTAAGTCATTATTAGGGAGGACCTAAAAGAAACGAATTAAAGACAGAGTGGGTATCAAGGACTAAGAAGCACAACTACTGGTTCCAATCCTCTTATATGCAATGCGTATGTATAATCTAGGGTCGAGGGTGAGATGCAAGACAATCATAATTAATATAATAACTTCTATAATAATGAAATGGATACGACTAAACCATAGGTATGGTAGATCGTAGGGTTTTGACACGAACAAAAATAGGAAGCCACAAGTAAATTATTATCCAAACTCGCGTTAAGCGATTTTGGTTCTTGTGTAAAAATGAATATGGATTCATTTCATTTTACATTGCTCTCCCCTTTTTTTTAAAAAACGATATTTATACAATAACTAATAGGGTATCATTAATACAATACAAATGAGAAAATAACATTCTAACTAATTCAAGTTAGGTGACGAATTTTTTTCTTTACATTACAAATTTTTATACAGAACAAGTGAGTTATTATATAATATAAAAAATTCAAAGATAATACTTCAATTTTAGACAAACAATTACGCTAGACAAAGAATGGTATTGTTAATTTAAAAAGAAAATTTCTGTGGGGAAAATTACATACATACTGAATAGTAGGTAAAAGGGAAAAATATAAATTATTTTCCAAAGTTACCCTGATCGTGCAGTCTATAACTAATTTTATTGACTATTGTAGGTAAAAATCGAATTACGTAATGGATGATGTATAGACCTGTGGTCTAGTGTGTATGTGTGTGTATTAGATACAAATGTGTATCTTATAAATTTGAGGGATAGATTAGCGGAGAGGATTCTTAAATTAACTGAATAAACGCCTGAGCAAAAATTTATATATAGTAAGCAAAAATGCGTAGGACTATATAAATAGCATAGTTAGCACTTTCACGCTATGAAATAGTTTATTGTGACATCATCCAATGATTTAGCATAAGGTTTGTGTATATATATATATATATATATATATATATATATATAGTGCGCATACATGCGTGTGTATGTGTAGGGATTGGGAGGTTTTTGAATTAACAAAGTTTAAAAATAATGTATAATATTAAGATGGGTTTAGGGTTATAAAATCTTTTGAGTCAATTATTGTTGTTATTATTATCATCATCATTATTATTATAAAATCCTTTAAGTTCAAGGTAGTATTTAAGTATTTAATTAAATCAGTTCCACGTATTAAGGTAATACAAAGAAATGTACTTAGAGGACTTACAATTGATGAAAGTAAATCTCACGGTTTAAAAATTGAATTTTGAAGATGGAATTAAATTCGACTAGTAACATTCCTAGCTATATAATTATGAACTATATAAACATTAACCAGAAGTATCGGTACGATAATTGAATTAAGAAAGTTAAGAATACAAATTAAAAATATGCATTTTAATGAGCTAAACATAATTTTATAATATTCTTAAAAATAAGAATTAAGGTAATACAAGAAATGTACTTAGAGGACTTACAATTGATGAAGTAAATCTCACGGTTTAAAATTGAATTTTGGAAGATGGAATTAAATTCGACTAGTAACATTCCTAGCTATATATGAACTATATAACCATTAACATTACCCAGAAGTATCGGTACGATAATTGAATTAAGAAAATTAAGAATACAAATTAAAAATATGCATTTTAATGAGCTAAACATATTTTATAATATTCTTAAAAATAAAAGTAAATCGAACCTTAGATGAGTTTCGGCCAAGAATAAAAATGTTATTGAAATGGAAGGAAAATTTCGAACAATCTTTTCTTTTAATAATTTCAGGTAAATTTACATTAAAAATTATTTTTTATACTAAAAAAAAATATTAAAAAGGTTTAATAATTTTTTGCATGTTAAGTAGAAAAACCATACTCTTTCGTTGAATGTTGATAGAATTTGAATTATTTGATATTTTAGTCTGAAAACTTGTTTGCATATGATAAATACATGTTTTATTGTGTAGAAGTTTTATTAAAATTAAATGACAAAAAAGAATAAACACAACTGAAATTTAGGGCCATGTGCGGTCCTACGGGTAAATTTCCCGATCGTACAGAGCAGGATAAATTAGGTACATGATCGATTAATTGTTACACAACTATTATTATCACGTATACATTACAATAATTACCAAAATCGTTACAAACAATTGTAAAAACGGTTTTGTGGCAATTAATGAATTACATAACTATATATCTATATACGTAACCATGGCATGACAAGAAAAGACAGATAGGTCAATTTTCTTCTCACAAACACAAAAAAAGGTTGAATTAAATTTTTTTGAACAACAAAAAAAAAGGTTGAATTAAATTCTTAAATTACATTTTCTTAATTTACAAAGGAAAAGTTGAATTCAATTGACTGCATTGAAAACTAACTTGGGACTCGGAATAAAAATGACTTGGAATAAATCTCCGACTTGAACTCTATCAAGTATTTCTATAAAAATCTCTGGGGCGGTTGGCCGTCTTTGGCGCAACCTTCTGACTTGACCTCTTATCAAGTATTCTGAAACTATCTGACTTGAACTCTTATCAAGTAGTATCTTGAAACTTAAACTGTCTTGCACTTGAACTGCTATCAAGTGAAGATTAACTGAAAACGGAAAATGACTGCACTTGATCTTTATCAAGTGGAGACGATTAACCTCTCTCTTGGTTGACCCTCTTGGTTGACCCTCTTGGTTGACCCTCTTGGTGCAACCTATTGACTTGAAGAACTGACTTCAAAAATGACTTCAAAAATGACTTCAAAAATGACTTCAAAAATGACTTCAAAAATGACTTCAAAAATCTCTCTAATCTGTAAACTCTCTCTAAACTCTCTCTAAACTCTCTCTCTCTTAATTTGCAAGTCAATTCAATTCAGTAATTGGAAAAAAATTTGCAAACAAAAAGGAATAAAAAATGTAAACAACATTCTAATGTACGGGAAGGTACATAAAAATAAAATTATTCTATATTGAATGTAACATTGAAAATAACTGAAATTCTCTGTTACAATTAACTTTGTTACAATTAACTTTGTTACAATTAACTTTGTTACAATTAACTTTGTTACAATTAACTCCGTTACAATTAACTTTGTTACAATTAACTTTGTTACAATTAACTTTGTTACAATTAACTTTGTTACAATTAACTTTGTTACAATTAACTCCGTTACAATTAACTTTGTTACAATTAACTTTGTTACAATTAACTTTGTTACAATTAACTTTGTTACAATTAACTCCGTCTTTGAAATTTACTGTTTCACTAAAAAAAGTGTATCACTGGTGTCTGAATGTTCACTGTGTTTTGTGTTAAATTCTGGCTCAATACTAAATATTAACTGTTAATAATACTGATTTTTCAAATGTTTATAAATTTCTTAAAAAAAACAAAATGTACTTAACCACATTTCTACGGGCGAAATCCTCCGAGACGTGTCCTGAAGACGTCTTGTTGGCTAAAATCTTCTGGGTAAAAATCTTCTGGTAAAACATCTTCTTGGGTAAACATCTTCTTGGTAAACATCTTCTTGGGTAAACATCTTCTTGGGTAAACATCTTCTTGGGTAAACATCTTCTTGGGTAAACATCTTCTTGTTAAAATCTTCTTGTTAAAATCTTCTTTTATAAATCTTCTTTTATAAATCTTCTTTTTATAAATCTTCTTTTTATAAATCTTCTTTTATAAATCTTCTTTTATAAATCTTTTTATAAATCTTCTTTTATAAATCTTCTTATCCTGGTAAAGGGTCGCCAGCTGTTAGACCCTTCCTTCTTCTGTGTGTTTATCCTGGCTATAGGGTCGCCAACTGTTAACCCCCCCCTTTATGGCCCTTTGTCGGTTCGGATTCGAAGGGGGTTCTAGTTAGGGAGGCAAGCAACGGATATTTCTTCTGATACTTTTCTTCTATAATTTTTCTAATTCTTTCTCTGATACTTTATAACTTTTCGACTTTACTAAGTTCCTTTGACGATAGCCCAACTCGAGGGGGAAAATAAAAAGTTTCTCTTACTGTAAATTTACTTCTTAAAAATATACAGGTACTGCTCTGAATTTACAGGGGTAGAGGTTCGACCTCCCTCCCCGCAGCGAGGCTGCTAACCAGGGGAGTCTCTTAGCAGTAACCAAGGCAGCGTCTCGTAATGAAGTGTCCTTCATTTTACAAATACATGTATAAAATATGCCTGAATGTTGGGGGATGGCAGTTGGAGGTTAAGTTTCCCCCCCTTTTAAACACGATCAGGTGTTTGAAGTTTCCAAATAAAATATAAAAAAAAAAATAAAATAAAAACTATCTTATTTTTTTTTGTCACGTCTTCATTTCTGAAGGCGATATCATTTTTGTTTGGGTTTATTACAATTATGATTGCGATTATGGATTACTTCCCATTCGCTTATGATTGTCCCTTACAGTTCGATTAAAGTACATTCCTACATTATATATAAAGTCATTACATTCAATTATAGTTTTCATTGAAGTACATTACGTCTTACCATTTTTACAGTGTTTTTATATATATATATGGTTAGATTATATGGTTAGATTATATGGTCAGATTATGGTCAGATTATATGGTCAGATTATATGGTCAGATTATATGGTCAGATTATATATGGTTATTATATATATTTATAGTACAACACAAGTACATGAGACATGACATGATAATTTATATACATAATATGTTATATTACATTATATTTATAGATTTGGATCAAAGCGAAAGATGTTTGTTTATCTTAGAAACGTTCGGTTCTGCTGATTCGCGAATTTGAGCATTTAACTACGTAAGCCTAATGAGAGTTGAGGGTGAACGCACTTAAAGAAAAAATACATGTTGACGTATTTTCATGTAAGTAACAGAATAGGGTGTGTGCGTAATATAGACGCGTTAAAATATGGACTGATAGGTTGATAGGTATCAGTAGACAATAGTAGGAAGCAACAAACTATGATGTATTAGAAATGGTTTCTTTTTTTATTATTATTATTATTATTATTATTATTATTAGGAATTTACCATACATTCAATACGGAAGATGTCCAAATACTAAACACTTGATTCAGTGTTCAAGGTATGGAAAACGTGAAGAGAATTAAGTTACTTTATGACTTCATAGTTATTCACATTATGTCATACGGTGCGTAAACTGTAAGTCATTATTAGGGAGGACCTAAAAGACGAATTAAAGACAGAGTGGGTATCAAGGACTAAGAAGCACACTACTGGTTCCATCCTCTTATATGCAATGCGTATGTATAATCTAGGGTCGAGGTGAGATGCAAGACAATCATATTAATTATAATAACTTCTATAATAAATGAAAATGGATACGACTAAACCATAGGTATGGTAAGATCGTAGGGTTTTGACACGAACAAAAATAGGAAGCCACAAGTAAAATTATTATCCAACTCGCGTTAAGCGATTTTGGTTCTTGTGTAAAAATGAATATGGATTCATTTCATTTTTACATATATATATATTATATTAAACAAGTGTTTGTTTAATATATATATATATATATATATATATATATATATATAATATAAATACAAGTGTTGTTTTAATATATATATATATATATAAAAAACAGTGTTGTTTATATATTATTATATATATATATTATATTAACAAGTGTTGTTTAATATATTATATATATATATATATATATATATATATATTAACAACACTTGTTTAATATATATATATATATATATATAAACACACTTGTTTAATATATATATATATATATATATATTACCGTGTTGTTTAATTATATAATATATATAAACAAGTGTTGTTTATTATATTATATATATATATATATTAAACAAGTGTTGTTTAATATATATATTATATATATATTAAAACAAGTGTTTAATATATATATATATATATTAAACAAGTGTTGTTTAATATATTATAATTATTAAACAAGTGTTGTTTAATATATTATATTATTAAACAAGTGTTGTTAATATATTATATATATATATATATATTAAACAAGTGTTGTTTAATATATATCTATATATATATTAAACAAGTGTTGTTAATATATATATATATATATATTTTAAACAAGTGTTGTTTAATATATATATATATATTAAACAAGTGTTTGTTTATATATATATATATATATATTAAACAACACTTGTTTATATATATATATATATATATATATATATATATATTAAACAACACTTGTTTAATATATATATATATATATATATATATATATTAAACACACTTGTTTAATATATATATATATATATATATATATATATATTATATATATATATATATATACATTAAACAACACTTGTTTAAATATATATATATATATATATAATATATATATATAGATATATTTAAACAACACTTGTTTAATATATTATAGATATTTAAACAACACTTGTTTAATATATATATATATTAACAACACTTGTTTAATATATATATATATATATATATATTAAACAACACTTGTTTAATATATATATAATATATATGATTAAACAACACTTGTTTAATATATATATATATTAAACAACACTTGTTTATACTATATATATATATATTAAACAACACTTGTTTAATATATATATATATATATTAAACACTTGTTTATATATATATATATTATATATTAAACAACACTTGTTTAATATATATATATATATTAAACACTTGTTTAATATTATATATATATATATTAAACAACACTTGTTTAATATATATATTATATATTAAACAACACTTGTTTATATATAATATATATATTAAACAACACTTGTTTAATTAATATATATATATTAAACAACACTTATTTAATATATATATATATATATATTAAACAAACACTTGTTTAATATATATATATATATATATTAAACAACACTTGTTTAATATTATATATATATTAAACAACACTTGTTTAATATATATATATATATTAAACAACTTGTTTAATATATATATATTAAACAACACTTGTTTAATATATATATATATATATTAAACAACACTTGTTTTATTATATATATTATATATATATATAAACAACACTTGTTTAATATATATATATATATATATGTCTTAAACAACACTTGTTTAATATATATATATATATATATATGTATTAAACACACTTGTTTAATATTATGTATATATATGTATTAAACAACACTTGTTTAATATATATAATATAGTATTAAACAACACTTGTTTAGTATATATATAAATATATGTATTGAACAACACTCGTTTAATATATATATATATATGATTAACAACATCGTTTAATATATATATATAATGTATTAAACAACACTCGTTTTATATTATAATATATAATATGTATTAAACAACACTTGTTTATATATATATATATTAAACAACACTTGTTTAATATATTATATATTAAACAACACTTGTTTCTATATATATATATATATATATATATATATATTATTAAACAACACTTGTTTAATTATATATATATATATTATATAATATATATATAATTAAACAACACTTGTTTAATATATATATATATCAGAAAAAACTTAGTTTAATATATATGTATATAATGATTAAACAACACTCGTTTAATATATATATATATGTATTAAACAACACTTGTTTAATATATATTATATATAGATATATATAAACAACACTTGTTTAATATATTATATATATATATATATATATTAAGCAACACTTGTTATATATATATATATATATATTAAACACTTTTTAATATATATATATATAATATAATTAAACAACACTTGTTTATATATATATATATATATTAAACAACACTTGTTTAATATATATATATATATTAAACAACACTTGTTTAATATATATATATATTAAACAACACTTGTTTAATATATATATATATTAAACACACTTGTTTAATATATATATATATATATTAAACAACACTTGTTTAATATATATATATTTAAACAACACTTGTTTATATATATATATTTAGAATCTGTATTTTCAAAAGTTTCTTTTATTAAAAGTAACGTTGTTACAAACATTCGATATGTGCACCATTAGTGATTCGCAAAACATCCAATCGATACTCCAAATGTTGCCATGTACGCTGCAGCATATCCACATCAATTCGCTCAATAGCAGCTGTGATTCTTGCTTTTAAATCATCAATGTCTGTCACCCGCCTACATTTCTAAAAAACTTGTCAAAACGTGGTATCAGAAAAAACTTAATGAGATTCTCTGTAAAATGGGACAACACTGGAATTTCTACAATTCATGGTTGACTTTTAATAACAGCCAAAAATTGTACAGATAATTCTCGGACAACCTGTATATATTAAACAACACTTGTTTAATATTATATATATATATATATATATTAAACAAGTGTTATGTATTCTGGTATTACAACTGTTGTGTATAAAATTCTTCTGTACTAGCTGTATTATTTTTTGTTTTGATATATATGTTAAATAACTCCAGTGTGTATTATTCCTGTTTTTGCGTCTAATGTTTACACAATTCTTATCTACTGGCTGTTATTTTTATGTTTGATGTAAATATATCTGTTAAATAAATCATGTATGTATTATTCCTCTTTTGTACCTAATGTATATACATATTTACTGAATGTATTTCATGAATGATATATATTAAATATACAGAACGACGTACTTATATTTTATTTCTCCTTTACACCATGTAAACAAATGTCTCTATTAATGAAAATGAAGGGTGTGTGTGTGTGTGAATATATAAACGATACAGTGTGTGTGTTTGTGTGTGTGTGTGTAAGACGACTGGCTGTATTCTCTGGCTGTTTCAACTGTCGGGGGCTCTGAAGCCAACCAGGAAGGTCACATTTTATTTTAAGAATTTGATGTGAAAGGACGTGCCGCTCCAGTTAGCCTATATATGTTTATGAAAGTCATTAAACTAAGGCGACTGGCTGTATTCTCTGGCTGCTTACCCTCTAAACAAACTGCCTGAAAGCCGATTACGCCATACGATTGGTTGGCTTCTATGCCAACTGGCTGTGATACTAAAGCCGACTAGCATGGCTTGTGAAGACTCCATTATACTCCGAGACATGCCAGCGAAAGGATCTCTTTCTCTCTCTTCCTCCTCCTCCTCTCTCTCCTTCTTGTGTTTTATTACCCTTGTTAGGTTAGGTTACCCACTCCCCCTTTGGAGGGTCTAGACCCGGCCTTCTTCATGCTTAAACACCCCCCCCCCACTCTCTTCCCTCGTTAGGTTAGGTTACTCACTTCACCCCCTTCAGGCATAACCCTTCTCTCCCGCTTCATGCATAACCCCCCTCGCTCCCCTTGTTACATAACCTACCTCGTTGCATGCAATGTTCCCATTATTGGTCATGTTGTATGCAATTGATTTGCACTCAACATTTTTGCCGTCATGCTACTGATTGTTTCTTAATGAAATAAAATAAAGAGCCTTGAATAATAATTATAACGCAACAAATCGGTCACAAATAGTCAATGAAGGGTTACCTTTAAATAATCTTTTATAACTTTTCTAGTTTTCTGTAGTTCAGCGAATCCAGTTTTGTTCATCAAAAACTTTGGAGTGAATGGTACTAACCACGGGAACACATCGAAAATATTCACGAGCCCTTGTATTTGACGAATTAAATCTGTTAAAAACTCCATAAATTTTTGTAAATCTTCATCATCTCGTTCAAATCGTATATCTGACAAATAGAGAAACCACTTAATCACATTTTATAGTAAAAACTTTATATAGGTTCTATAGAAAAACTTTCAAGATTCATATATGTACACTATAATTAATCGATAACGTCATTTATCATCGGTTCCAACAGTCGGGATACAGTAAGGCGTAAGGCAAAGATGTGGCCCAATGTATCCCAACTAGTGCAACCAATTGTACTTAATTAATGTCATTAATGTAATTAATTAATTGGCAAACAAAATATTACATAAATTGTATAAGAGAAATTTGAAGACAGATTATTTGTATTGATATCCATAAAGTGTGTTGTAAGTCGAGGCCCGTTGAAACACCGTTTTCTTTTAGATGAATGAGGTGAAGCGAAGTTGAGTTGTTCAGCAGTTGGATAGGTGACCGTCTTGTACGTTCAGATGATGTAGATGCTTTTTTCTAAAATTGATCTACGTACAAACTAATAAGTGGCATTTTCAGATAAATGTTTGGAACATGTTTTTTATGCATAAGTTGAAGTTACTTAATCTGAAAATCAGGCATGGGACAATTACTTGGTCAATGTAATTAATTACAATTACAATTACTTGACATATTCTCAATACAATTACAATTACTGTGCATGGTGAAATACTTAATTGCAATTACATTCATAAAGAATTGCATTTTTTTCATACACACTCTTTGATTTATGTCATGCTATTACGTCAATAAAATGTACTTTTTCTTTTTTTAGCAGTACACGGAACTGTATTTTTCATCAAGCAGTTCTTGCTTGTGAAAATGTAATTCAAAGTAATTGGCTGTAATTGTATCAATTACCTTGGTTTTCCAATGTAATTAATTACAGTTGCATTTTAGTCATTTAGAATTACTTACCAATTAGTGAAAAAATTTCATTAATTACAATCAATTACAAATTACAATTATCCCATGCCTACTGAAAATGTTTGTTATCAACTGGTTCTGAGCTACTGGGCTTCTATTTGGTATGAAAATCAAAATGACCTTTAGAACATGCTACTAAATTTGCATGTAAAATTTTGGAAAAAAGTTCGCCAAGGAACATAAAATTTTTAAAACACAAAAAGTACTAATCTGTAATAATTTCTAAAAAACAAAAAGTACTAATCTGTAATAATTTTAAAAAAAAATTTCTGTCGCAAAAATAATAAAATATCGCACCTTTTCCAGTTTGTGTACCGTTTTTCATATAATTTATTTTTGATTGGTCATACAACCGCCGTCGATTATAACAACTTTTTGAGAGAGGTAAGTTCTTGATAACCTAACCTAACCTAACCTTCTGTTTTACTCTATGCTGTGCCTAACAGAAGCAAAGAAACACTAGAAAGTTGCATAAAAGCCAACATTGTAGAAAACGGTACATAAACTGGAAAACGTCCAAAATATCCAAAGAAAAACAGAATACTACCAATTAGTATTTTTTTGTTTTTTAGAAATTTATTTGTAGGTGAACTATACAGTGTTAATATATAATTTTACACAATTTCTTACCTGCGGTTAATTTCCAGATGACATTTAAAGTAGCAGCATTAATGGATGAAGGAACATCTACAGGTGTGTTTAGGTAATTAGCTTTCAGATCATCAATTAAGCTTTCTGCCTCCAAGTGAATTATATCTTCAACGATAGACTTTCCAAAGCCAGAATCTCTTAAGTGGCGTAGAGCGAATCTCCTGTGTACTTGCCAAGCGACCCCATTGTTATTCACAATGCCTAAAAGTTAACAAAGGAAATGGATTTTGCTGGATTTTTTTTTTTAAAGAAAGTGGGTAAACTAAACTCCTGCCTCTAAGGGAGGCACACTGAGGCAACTAGCAACCGGTGTTGGGATAATTACTACATGGTGGCCACAAAGTCCCTTTGCATGAAAAACAAGGGCTACATACAGATATGCTGTAATGTCACTGCAAAGGAACTTTGTGGACACTGTATAACCGAGTTTCAAATAAGTTAAAACTCAGTTATAGTTACTAGGTAACTAAGTTTTACTTTGGGGCTCATAACTAAGTAACTAAGTTTGGATCACCTGAAGATCCGTCACCCCCAGCCTTTTTTAGTTAGCTTTATAAGGCTAACTAACGAAAATATCACGACCTAACCTAACCAATCGTCAAGGGCGTACAGTTGACCTAACGATTGGTTAGGTTAAGTCGTGATATTTTTGTTAGTTAGCCTTATAAAGCTAACTAAAAAAGGCTGGGGTGACGGATCTTCAGGTAATCCCTAAGTTTTTCCCATAACCGAGTTTTTAACCAAGTTAAAAATAGTTACTGAGTTTTGTGCTTGTAAATGGCATCAGCTGTGCATGTGCTGACAGAATTCCAACATTTGAGAGTCTTAAGACGAACAGTTGAAATATATTTCATGCACGCAGTTTACCATATTATTAGAAAATAGAATTAGCCATTATTTTCTAAATAAATGATTGTCAGTCTTCGATCGATCGGTGAAGCCAACGGAGAAAGCGAAAATATTGTTGATATTTTATTTGTGATATTAACTACCAAGTTTTACTAAGGTTTTTTTGGATAACTGAGTTTTAACCGAGTTTTAAACTTAGTTGTTAACTAGTAACTAACTATGTTTTTGAAGAAACTTAGTAACCAAGGTTATTGAGCGGCTGATAACTAAGGTTTTTTCCGTTACTATCCAAACACTGCTGGAAACGGCAACGCGACTGTCACTCAATTTGAAATTGCGTCGTTGCTGAAAATAGCATGGGGTTAAATGTAAACAACGCACACACTGAAGCAACGCAACATGAAATCAACTCAACCATTGATCGACCAGTCACCAAGCAACTGACTGTCGATTTCTAAGTAACTGTGAGGTAACTGTGAATTGTCAGTTGCCTTGAACTGCTTTAGTGATACCTCAAAGTTATCAAAAGCCTTGGATCACTTTAACATATTGCTTCCCAAAAATACATTACACAACCAATTACAGTTACATTACAATAGTTTATAATATTTAGAGATTAGCTAGTTGAGAAAATGTAAATTTATGGACAACTTAACTTATCATGCTTTGCCATTTTTTGTGAATGTAAAATATTTGGATCACCTTAAGATCAGGGCCCGCAGCCTTCTTTAGTTAGCCTTATAAGGCTAACTAACGAAACTATCACGACCTAACCTAACCAATCGTTAGGTCAACTGTACGTCCTTGACGATTGGTTAGGTTAGGTCGTGGTATTTTCGTTAGTTAGCCTAGATTACCAACCTCTTTCTAACCAACCAACCTTTCTCTTTTTAACATATTACTTCCCAGTGTTAATCATTTTAACATATTGCTTCCCGAATGCTTTGTGAAGCAATATGTTAAAGTGATCCAAAGCCTTTCTTCTGGAGGTACTGCTTTTCGGCAGTTTGTGTCTTTCTTCACTATTTTAGGCCCCGCTAGTTCAAATAACAACTTTGAAACTTTCCACAAACGTACGACAGAGTTTAAAATTTGCCATGGCTTGATTTACCTTCTGCGAAACAAGAAATGTATTATACACAACATTCCTTCTAAAAGGATGCAATCAGGACTTTCGTTTATTTCTTCGTCTTCTTAACAGTAGCCAAACTTTACCATTATTAACATCATCATCATTTTCCAACATGTTTTAAACTAATCGCTTGAGGGTTGCTTCAATGTGCGTGTTTCGAGTTAGCGAATGTTGAGCGATCCCTCAGTTGAAGTGAAATGTAGACGAATTACTGTTGCCAGTTGCCGCAGTGGGCAGCCTTCCTAAGTCCTTTATATCTCTATTTTTTCCTTTTCTTGATGGACCTGCTACGCCTCTTCAATCAGTAAAACAACTGCCGTATGGTTGCTGTCCAAACCATACTTTTTCAAAAGCATGTGTATTGGTTGCAATGTGCTAAAATAATGAACGTTGTTTGTTTGCTCGAGATCAATTATATTAAATCGGTAGTAGTTCTAGTGATGTCCCCCTACCTTCATAAACTTCTAATAATATAATCAAAGGGGAACCAACAACTCTTATTAGAATTAAACGCTTCTTGGGAAAGAGAATTCATTAGGGTATTGTGGTTATTTCAATGTTAACAGCAGGAGACACTTTCTTATTTCAACTATCCTAAGAGGCTTAACCCGTTACCACATAAAACTTTCTGCATTCGAATACAGTTGCGACTTCGGGTTAAAATGGTGAGAATGTACTAAAATAAAATTACTAAAATTAAGACTCGTATCACTGGCCAACATGTATTTTTCATCAGATATAATTATGGGTAGGCTAGATAGCTGTTTAGATGCTGATTCCAAATTTTTCGGTTTTCCTCTAGAACGTCTAGTTTTCGAGATGAGACCGATCATAATATATATAATATAATATATATATATATATAATATAATACTATGTATAATATATATAATATGCATATAACTATATACAATATAATATATAATACTATATATGCATTATACAGGGTGTACATAAAGTCAGGATCTATTTTTGTGAAATAATTATTTTTTTCTTTTTTTCTTTTCAGAAGCCCTTAGAATGAATACAGAAGAGCGTGTGGCAATAGTAATTTGGCTAATCGAGGGAAAGAAATACAATGACATCAGAGAGAAGTTTAGAAGGAGATTTCGTAAGCCGGGGCCAATAGACAAGACAATACGAAAATTGGTGAACAAATTTAAACGAACGGGATCTGTAAATGATGAAGCAAGATCAGGACGACCGTGTATGTCAGATCTTACCGTGAATGCAGTACGCGGAATTATCACTGAGGAGCCACGTACGTCCGTTCGTGCTGCATCACACAGACTCGGCCTCCCGACGTCATCTGTGCACAAATTCTGAAAGTTAATTTGCAGAAGAAAAGCTATCATTTGCAGGTTTTACATGATTTACATGAGGAAGATTTCCCTCGACGAAGTGCTGTGTGTGCTGATCTCGTAGAACAAATCTGGAGTGATAATTTAATGGACAACATTCTCTTTAGTGATGAAGCCACTTTCCATACGTGTGGAAAAGTAAATCGCCATAACTGTCGAATTTGGGCAGATGAAAGACCGAATGATTTCGTCCAAAATTGGGAAAGAGACTCGCCTAAAGTTAATGTCTGGATGGGTTTAACAAAATCTAAGGTTTATGGTCCTTTTTTCTTTGCTGAAGCTACAGTTACGGGGCTTATTTATCTGGACATGTTGCAGCAATTCCTTGAACCTCAGCTGATTGGGGATAGGATTGTTAGTACCGTCGTCTATCAACATGATGGTGCTCCTTGTCATCATGCCAAAATTGTTCAGGATTATCTAAATGGACGTTTTCCAAATAGCTGGATCGGACGCGGAAGCAACAGACCTTGGCCAGCGAGATCGCCAGATTTAACCCCTTTAGATTTCTTTGCATGGGGCTTTATCAAATCACACGTCTATCAGACGAAGATTACGAGTCTTGAAAACTTACGTACACGTATACGAACTGCTGCAGATAACATAACCCCGCAAATGCTCCAGAATGTGTTTAGAAATGCTGCGGAACGATTTGAGCTGTGCAGGGATACTGATGGGCGTCACGTCGAATCCTACTCTTAATTATTTAATAAATATTACCACTTTATCATTTTATGATTGAATTCCATATAATTTCCAAGTGCTTCACAAAAATAGATCCTGACTTTATGTACACCCTGTATAATATGCGTCCTTTATACATGTAGCGGAGTATTTTGTCGTTGCAGCTTAGGTGCAGGTTTTTGCTTTACCGTTTCTGTACCCTCATGTATGGCATTTTGTCGTTTCAACTTCGGCTTTCCGCAGGTTGTCTTTGGGTATTTTAGGTGAGAGTAGTTGCTGGCCACAAATTTGCAAACGTTGCATATGTACACCCTTTTATTCTTTGACGTAACAGACACATGTCTAGTTGTGTGTTGTGTTTTGTTTTGAGTCGCCCACTTACACATTTTATTTTTTAGGTGATTTACATCAATCCACTCATTGATCATCATGCCTCGAAAGTGTAAAAATCACCCCGACAATTTCTGTTACGTGTGCGGCTCGTTCGCGACTAAATCACAACGGCATACAATCACGATGGATCTTCGGAAAACTTACCGGTTATACTTCGGCTGTCCAGTAGGCGACTGTTAGAAAATCTAGAAGAGAAAGAGCCATTGTTGTCCCAAGGCGATATGATGACTAAGCTGATTGATGCGGCATTGCTTGTATATATTAAGTTACGGTGTATATATATATCCATCTCATAATTGTAAGGTTAGTGAAAAATTCACTTAATTTAGAGCTAGTATTTTTGGGCTCTTGTGGCATCATTGTTTGAGCACTCTTGTGGCATCATTTTTTGGGGCACTGGCGCGTCCTTTCTACTCGTTTGTTGAATGCGGCACTTACAGGGCGTGGTCTTATAGAGAGCTCTCTTGCAATTCAGTTTGGTTGTTTAGATACGAGATTGTTGCATCGTGCAATGGTGCAGGTTGTGTTGTTGTTGCAAGGTTTAGAAAGAAGACCATAAATAGTGCCCCTTTTGTTTTTATCTTAATTTTATGCAACTGAAGCCTAAGGTAGGCCCACATCGAGTCAGCAACCCTGAGGTAGGACCTAAAGGACCTCCAAGTCCGTAAGTTTGTTTAGTCTAGCTTAACTTGGGCTGTAGATTGAAGTGGCCCCTCAGAATTTGGTCGTTCAGGGCTCAGCTGGGATTCTGAACCTAATCAAATCAAATAAAATAATAATGACCAAGATAAGGCGTGGGCTCCACATGTTATCTGTACCGCTTGTTCAAATGGATTACGTGACTGGTTGAACCAAAGGAAAAAGTCGATGCCGTTCGCTATACCCATGATATGGAGGGAGCCGAGAGACCATCATGGCGAATGTTAATTTTGTAATGTTAATATAACTGGATTCTCCATGAAGAACAAGCATAACACTGTTTATCCGAACCTAGATTCCGCGATCAGACCGATCCCTCACGATGACACGATACCGATTCCGATACCTCCACAGCATGGACTCGATTCTTTAGAAGACGAAAGGGAATCCGACGAAGGTGCGATTGGCGGAGTTGCGGGACCTTCGGCCGATCTTGACTACACACCTAACGAAGAGCAATTGGAGCCGGAGGGGCTTACCCAAAACGAGTTGAATGACCTCATTAGAGACCTAGCACTCTCCAAAAGAAATCAGAACTTCTCTCCTCGAGACTCAAGCAGAAACACTTACTTGAGAAGAACGTCCGAGTGTGTCACTATCGAAAACGAAGCCATGATTTGGCGACATTCTTTACAGTAGACGGTCCACTCTGCTATTGCCATGATATCAATGGACTTTTCGAGAACTTGTCAGAGGTACACACACCATCTGAGTGGCGCTTCTTCAGTGATTCCTCACAACGAAGCTTGAAAGCGGTTTTCCTGCATAACGGGAACTTAAAGCCGTCCATCCCGATCGCTCACTCCGTTCATCTAAAGGAGACGTATGATAACATGAATATACTACTCGAAGCAATCCAATACAGCACTCATCAATGGAATATCTGTGGTGATCTCAAAGTCATTGGTATGTTAATGGGCATGCAAGGAGGGTTCACGAAATACTGTTGTTTCCTATGCCTATGGGACAGCCGTGCTACCGCGGATCATTACATCAGACGTGACTGGCATCAAAGAAGCACATACGAGCCAGGAACGGGCGGTGTCTAGTGTGTTCCTTTAGTTGATTCACAGATGATTTTCCTGCCACCTCTCCACATTAAGCTCGACTTAATGAAAAATTTTGTGAAAGCGGTGGGTAAGGCGAATTTGAGTGTTTCGATACCTTGTTGAGAAATTTGCAAACATCAGTGCCGCGAAATTGAAGGAGGGAATCTTTGTGGGGCCCCAAATCAGGGAGGTTCTGCAGCTGCAGGATGAAGGCTTTGAAGAAAGCCTCAATGCCTTAGAAAGAAAAGCATGACAAGCTTTCAAATGGATTTGTGGAAACTTCTTGGGTAACCACAAGTGTCCCGCATACAAAGATGGAGTTCAGAAACTGCTCGATGCATATCAAGAAATGGGCTGTCGCATGTCCTTGAAAATACATTGTTTTTGTTTACATTCGCATCTAGATTTCTTTCCCGAAAACCTTGGCGCGGTGAGTGACGAACAGGGGGAACGCTTCCATCAAGACATCCAGTCAATGGAAATCACTACCAAGGTTTCTGGAACGAAAGTATGCTGGCAGACTACTGCTGGATGTTGTACCGCGACGATCCGGACAAGGTTTACAAAAGAAAATCGGACTCGCAACGTTTTTAGGTTGGTGTACATTTCTTTTTATGAATAAAGTTGTACTTTTATGATAAATTGTGCTGAAATTAACACCAGTCATATTTCGATAACTAGATGTGCTACGGGAACACCGAAAGCAGATTTGGAATCAGCGTACAAACCTGGTCTAGAAAAGTGTGTATACATCTTTGATGAGAGAAAAAAGTTCGAATTTGTCGCCCAGTGATTTAGATGGGAAGGGGGTGAAGACTTTTGAAATTCAAGTAAACTTAAGTCCCATGAAATTTCAGGTGAAGTTTTTATGAAAGGTAAGTTATTATTGAACTAAACAATACAATCTAAAACAGTGAAAACATTTTAAGGCAGCTATATAAACCACAGTATATAAACAGTATATAAACCACAGCAAAAATGACCGATAATAACTCCTACAATATAGTTGTTTCTATTGAAATCACCTCGGAAAAAAATTAACCTAAAATGTTAGTTTATAGCATTATTCTTTCTAAATGGATCACCTACAGTACCGTAAAATTTTCAGTATCGTTATATGATAATTAGATAAAACTTCTCACCTGTCTTTTTGAAGTAACTCCATGAATCAAAGGTAAAAAAGTTTAGTGGGCGGTCTGTGAGGTCTGGGTTTGCGAAAGCTTTTTTGATTATTTTTGGGCAGCAGATGTAAACATTATTTCGGGTTCCTATTCGCCATCTGGAATAAGTTGAAACTTCATACGCATTAATTTATATGAATGAACTAGAAATTATAATATTTTGTTAATTTACACAGATATAAGATAATTTTACTTTTCTCTTAATGAAAATTAGGAAATTAGGGATAGTCTGGTAAATCTTATCAAGTGTTGGGACTTTTCAGTTTGGCGGACTGCTACAGATTTTTATGAAACTTAGCAAATCAATTATTTACAAATTTTATCCTAAGGAAATGTAAGTTAAGTTAGGTTAGGTTTAGTTACGTTAGGAATTAGGCATTTCCTTAGGATAAAATTTGTAAGTAATTGACTTACTGAGCTTCGTAAAAATCTGTAACAGTCCACCAAACCGAAAAGATCCCAAATGTTATCAAGAAGGTAGAGTATATTTATATTTGAACCAGTAAACAAAAGTAGATGAAATACCAGACACAGTTTGGAGATAGAGTTCATAACACCTTGGTAATATGTTAAATTAGGTTAGGCTAGGTTAGGTTAGATTAAGCTAAGTTATGATGGCTAGGGTTGGTTCAAGCTGGTTAGGTTAGGTTAAGCTAGGTTAGGTTTAGTTGTTAGGTTAGTAATTAGGGAAGAGGTGTGCTAGGACCGGTTCGGTCCGGTTCGCCCGAACCAGTTGTTAAATTTTGAGTGGATCACCGAACCGTTTGTTTGTTTTTAACAAGTATTTAAGTCAGTAGAAATTTATCTTGAAATTTGCAATTTGTCAATCAGTCTTGATGAATTTTACGAATGTTCATGACGCCCGGGATTTGTCTCGTTCACAATTGTTTTTGTGAATTATAGCTTTAATTTACAATGTCACATTTGATGTTACATTCGTTGCATGCCATTAGAATGATTTTGTTTCATTATGAAATTTTTAGAAAGTATTTATGAAAAGATCGATCGAACAACTGCGCAATAAATAAAGCTGGCTTGCTGGTTGGAACTGAAACACGTGGTTGAGTCAGCCGGACTAGGACATGTAAACATTAGATCAGAAACTTCACCAGCGTGTATAATTATGTACGTATGTGTATGTACGATTATTTGCATCTATGTATTTTAGCACACATATCATAATATCATACTGCTATATAAGGGACAAGCAAATGCAGAGGGAGAGAGAGAGAGATATGCACGCACACAAGTCAATCGGTGCTTGGCTAAGGATAGTCTAAACATGAGAATTCGGGATCTTGATAGCGTGTATATTTATGTACGTATGTGTACATAAATATACATATGTATATTTATATGTATAATAAACAGCTCACAATTTATGTATAGCAAAGACTGTCGAAACAGAACAACGGTAGGAATAATGGTTTTTTTCTCTCTCTCTCTCACACACACACAGACACACACACTGCGAGTCGCGACTTAGTTGGACAGAATAGTCGTCTAGACTGCGTGCGTCAGTGGGTGTCACTAGTGTTGAGCTCAAGGTCAAAGTGATTGTGTTGTTGACGTGAACTTGTACTGAGACGGACAGTATTAATTTCGTTCAGTTTGCCATTTCTAGCATCTAAAACGGTAAATACGTGAATTATTCTTTAAGAAAATATTGTACCCTAATAATATGTAATCAAAATGAAGAACAGGCTCTGTTTCCAATTTTTAAACAAAAACAGAAAACAACAGATGTGCGAAATGAAGATAAAGCCACCACCATTCAAACTTCGTCCACTTCTAGCAGGACAGAAGTCATGCAAATATCGGAAAAAACTAGTGACCTGTTGTTTATGGCTCGAGGGATAGTTCATCGCCATCAACGATAGTTCAAGAACACAAAGTGTTGCCAGAATGTTGGTCCAATAAACAGTTTGAATATTTTAAGGAACAGTATGCATGGTTAGAGGTGCAAAATAAAAACTAGGCTGCAAACCATGCTCAACAGTAGGCTCTCTTGGTATAGAAAAAGCAAAGCACGTGCATGTAGCTCTTCAATGGAAAAACTGTTCGGTAGTCGCAAGTGGAACAACAAAAGAAACTCAGCAGGCATCTCTAAGAAAGAAAATAAAAGAACATTCATTATCAGGTGCTCATTTAAAGGTCACAAAGATATTAGAAGAAGCCCCCCAAAAATGTACTGCCATCAGTAATTGACACAATGAACAGTAAAGCTCTAAATACCACTGTTAATATTTTTAATGTAGTTTACAGTTTAGTAAAGAGAAATAGGCCTATGTTTGACATTGATGATGCACTCGAACTCCAAAAGAAAAATGGAGTGGACGTTGGCAATTGTCTCCATTCTCAGTTTTCGGCAACTAGACTATATGAACACATAATAGCTCAAATGAAAAAAACACTGTTTTCCAGCATACTGGTAGTCAAGGAAGAAGCTAAAGTATGCGTAATCATTGATGAAGCATCAACAATAGCTAAGAAAAGTGTGTTAGTCATTTATTTGCGCTGTGAAGTGCAATCTGCAGATGAGCCATTAACCATTTTTGTTGATTTGAAGGAACTATCATCTACGACTGCAAGCAGCATATTTGAAACTTTATTTGAATGCTTAAAAACTATGGGTTTGACAAACAATACTTGTCCAGAAATCTCATAGCTTTTTATTCAGATGGTGCCTGTACAGTGTACAATACTGGGAAGGCACTCAGGAGTAGTAGCAAAGCTGACAGAGTTATTTCCAAATATCATACCCTGGCATTGTTTAAATCATCGCTTACAACTAACGTTGGATGATTCTGTGAATGATATAAATCAAGTGAATCATTACAAAATATTCTTGGACAAAATTTATTCCATCTATCACCAGTCAAACAAAAACTAAGCAGAGCTAAGTGAAATTGCAAAAGAGTTAGGAATAGAAATCATCAAAATGGGGCGTGTCCTGAGTCTTCGCTGGGTAGTCTGTAGTGTGAGAGCAGCTAAAGCAGTCTGGAGAACGTATCCAGCTTTATATTCCCATTTTTATAGAAATTCAAACCTGGTTGGAATGGCGAAAAAAATGAGTAACCCAAAGTTTTTGCATGACTTAGCTTTGATCATTGATATTCTGGAGGAAATTGCCTTGTTATCTAATGCTTTCCAAGCACGTTCTACAACATTTCAGAAAGCAGATAAATTTGTAAGACGTACAGTAAGACCACTATCAGCTCTTAAAGAAAATTTGGGGTGCCATGAAACAGAAGTTGAGCAGTTAATCCAGTCTGAAGCGTTTAAACACATTGTTTCAAGACAGCCAAAGTATCAGCTCAAATACTGCAGGACTGCCTAGAAATCAGCTGATTCAGAGTGTAGTTGACAAAATGACAGCCAGGCTTTTATCTACAAGTCATTTCAATTTGAAGCAAGTTACTCAAAGTCGGTTTCACTGTGAGGACTTCCTAGCACTTTTTGATTTACTGGAACCAACATCTTGGAAATATGATGAAATCTTATCACCATGGCTGGAAGGTGAAAAAAAGATAAGGTAGTTGAATGAACTCATAAAATTTGAAATTAACATCAATGACTTTCGAGATTTTGTTGATTCAAATATGGAATCAAAGAATATTCCTCTTCCACCTACCATTGCTCAACCTAAGAAAATAATGAGCACAATTGCTATTAGCAGCGCGGAAGCAGAACGAGGCTTTAGTGTTATGAACGATATTGCGAAAGCGGAAAGAAGCAAACTTTCGGTTAATCATATTTCCAGTCTGATGACAATAAAAATACTAGGAAAGCCTGTAGCAGACTGGGATGCTGTACCATATGTCAAGACTTGGCTAAGAAGTCATCGTCAAGCTGATGATACTAGAGTTTGTGAGAAAACTGATACTCAACCATCGCAGAACGAACTGGCTATATGGAAACTTCTTGAATGAGACAGCATGATTGAGAAAGTAAATTTATATCTATTTTTTTAAAAAATTTTCAGGATTTTATAGAAAAATATAGGTAGTTTATTTTTAGATAATTATGTCATTAGTGAGTATAAAGAATATGTTAAATAATTTCCGCCAAAATGTTACAAAATGCTGTTTGGAAAAGTTAAAATGTGTTGGCTTCCGGGGCTCCGCCCAGGACCCCGCTGGGGAAGCTACCGCTCACCCCAGACCCCCTAGCTTAATGACTCGCGCCATTGGCGCTCGCCGATTTACACCCCTATCTGTATCAGAACCGGTTGTTAAGAAATTGGCAGCACACCCCTGACTTAGGGCCTATGGAATCTGTCTCTGAAGTACTTCTGGCATCTGAGGTTTTACCCAAAAGTATATCTGTAGTTACGCGTAATTTTGTATTACACATTTATGTGTAGTTCTTTTATAAAAGTATGATTGTTTACCTTACTTTTGTTTGAATGTAAGAAATGACAGTATAACTAATACATAAAAAATTAAGACATGCGCGATTTTTTAATCTAGTCACAAAATGTTTTCTTGATTGACATCGTCTTTTCAAATACTGATTATATGTATTCACTGACCAGTCGGACGGAGTCTCTTTATGGGCTACATTCACACTGAAGCCGATTAATTGAATTCTAAATATGAATTTACGAACCAATCGGAATAAGTTATTTACTTCCACAGAATCTCTTTTAAAGATTTAGGTTCATTTGAGCGAAGCGAGGATCAACAAATCCCAAAAGCCTCCACAAGATCACTTCTCTTTTACACTTTTACTTAGTCTACATCCAAAATTCAGTTTCCTTCATCGTATGTAACTATTTATTTTTACATACAAGAATTACATAAATTTCCGAAGGCTCTTCGAAAGACCTTTATATAAATTTTGAGTGATTTTTGCACACGAAAATGGAATACCGAACAGCCGATCGAATTTCTTTTTTGCTTACATTTTCCTCATTTTTGCTGACAGCACGTACGTAACCTGTGGTACATTGTACATGTAGATAAATATGATAAATATGTCAGTACGTGTACAGAAAGTTTGTCGACTTTTTTATCGAGTGGTCAGGGAACGAACTTTTTCAGAAACAACAATATAACTTTTAAGTGGTTAACCTTCATCGGGAAAACCATTGTTACAAGAAAATTTGTTTGCAAACTTTGATCTACAATTATACAGAACGTTCCTTTCGTTGTCTCTGACTTTAGAGAGTCGTTCCCGGGAGACCTTGTGGCCGAACAGTCTTCTCTCAAATATGTATAGCTATTCTGTAAATTTTGCACGAGTCAATTAAGAAGAAACCCTGTGGCGTCACGTATTTTTTTTTTTTTTTTTTTTTAGTTTTTGTGACGTCATACTTGGAAGGAAGGTTGAATTATCTTACCTTTTAAGCTCTGATTGACTTTCACTGGTGAGGAAAAGAGAAAACGTAGTTTATAAAGTGATTATATTATTAAAATATTTTATTTCTAACGTATACAATTTTGACTCCCAACCGTAAAATTTTTTACCCTTTACTCGGAAACACCGTCAAAGAAGGTCTCTTTTCTTTTAGTGCAGTGTTCAATCGATCCAGTTGTTGACAGTAGACTTGAGCGGTGATTGTTTGGTTGTGTGCAATGTTCCCTCTAATTTTTTTTAGTCCGTGTGCGCAAGAAATTTCCGTTGTGCAAACATTTAGATTCATGGTGAAAAATTGTGCAAACTTTTCTGAGCGCTATTATCTTCAAAATTAAATATATATAAATGTTAAATACTTAATAAATATTATTTCCATAAGGTGATAGCTTGATCATTACGGTACTATTAAATGGATATTAAAAAACTGTTTACAATATTATATATATTCTTAAAAAAGAAAACATTTTATCCATTCTAAAAATAGGAATAAAATAAAAAATAGTAAAATAAAATTCAACAAAATAAAGAAATAAAATAAAAATAACATTAATTGAAAATTATTATTTTAGTTATCATTTCTCAAAACAATTTTTAGCATTTAGCAATTTAAAATAGACTATCAAGATTAATACATGATTTTATCCATTCACAAAATAGGAATAAAATAAAAAATAATAAAATTCAATAAAATAAAATACAATCAAAATAACATTAAATGAAAGTGCCTTTCATTTAAGTATGATTATGATTTCTCCCTACGATCTTTAGCATTTGCCCATTTCAAATAAACTCTATGAAGATTAATACATCCGTCATCATTCAGGTAACTTTTAATTCGCATAAGCATGTCAAAATGATTTTCTTTCAAGCGGTTTCTTAATTTGTTCTTTATAGAATTCATTAAACTGAAGCCACGCTCACAATCCACACTAGATGCTAGGAAAGTTCCCCCAATATCCATCAACTTAGCAAGGTCACAAAATTGTTCATTTTGGAGGACGAATGTCACCATATCATCAAAGTTTTTAACCAGCTTACTTTTTATTTTCTCGCGTACAACAAATTTAAAATCATTGTACTGTTCGATTATGGTAGAACTTTCACCAAGAAAATCTGCATATTTTGCACATAAAGCTTTAACATGCTCACTGCCAAAGTCAAAGTCTTTCTGTAAAATAGCCGAACAATCAAAGGCAGACCATTCTTTTACTTCATTTTCAGGAAACCTGTCTTCCAAATGGGAACAAAGTTTTTCTATGAAAGTTAACCTTGTGTGACGGTATATTTTTGACACTACTTTATTTACTGTCGTGACTCATGATACGCTTGAGCCTGTGCGCATTTTATTTTGCTGTGTGCGCGGGTTTCACAACGCGTGTGCGCGCGCACACCTTAGAGGGAACATTGGTTGTGTGGTAAGGTTTCAAAGTGTATTACACCACCTTTATCCCACCAAACACTAAGCAACACCTTCCGAGGGTGAAGATTTGGTTTTGGCTGTGGTGTCGCTGGTTCTCCGGCACAAACCCACTGTCAACGGCCCTTAACATTCTGGTTACGGTATCCACTTTTCATCACCAGTCACTAAACGGTGCAAAAACGGATCTTGGAGTTCACGGGAATGAAGAGCTGTGCTAATGTTTACCCGCACCCTCAGATTGTCGACCGACAATTCATGTGGCACCCATTTTCCTAACTTAGGCACTTTCCCGAGTTGTTGCAAATGTCGATGGATGGTGGACAGGGATGAATTGAGTTTCTGGGCCAATTCTTCGACAGTTGTTGAACAGTCTTCTTGAAGTGCGGCTAACAGCAGGTCATCATCAAAGTCAGCAGGGCGTCCAGAGCATGCTGCATCTGTCAAACAGCAGTCACCATTCCTAAACTTTTGAGACCATCTTTGACATTTCCTCACATGCAGAATATCGTTACCATAAACGTTCTGAATGTTTCCCGTTGCTTCAGTGACACTATTCCTTTTTTGAACTCGTAAAGCATTATATGCCTGATATGCTCTTCTGATACCGCCATGTTTATGAGGGGTTCACATAAAGCAAAACACACGTCTTCACTGGTCAAGGTCTGTAATGTATGTAGCGAAACACGATAGATCTCCTCTTAGATATAACCTTCGGAAAATTTATGCTTAAACCGAGTAGGACTAGTTTAAATTTAATCTATCGTAAAAAACGACATTACTTATGGGATGACCTGATATTTCGTTGGAATCTAGTACCTATATACAGTACAATAGCTGTCAACAGGAAATGTGCAATGAAAAGGAGCTAATTTTTAATTATATTTAGCTACAAAAACAAGAGGTGAATTGTCGTGACTGTAAACTTATATTTTCACTGAATTTTTCTTTTTTAATTCGGATTCTGAGGGTTATGCCCTTAAATTCTATCATTTTTGATTGTGAACTATTACATAATGTAGATATTCATTAGTATGAGTATTTTGAAATGATATGCTTATCGTTTTGTTAGTTTAATTACCTGATTTTATATTAATATTTTTCGTTCTGCTATTCTGCTAAGCTTTAATCTTTTCTTTTTAAAATTTTTCTTCTCCAGAGCAGCTTATATCTAGGGATCTTTTCCATTTGGCGGCAGGCGGTTTTTTTTAACCAAATTTTCACCAGTAATACTTTTTTGTGTGCTAAATACGAATCTAACATTCTTTTTTTAGAGAAATGAAAGGAAAATATCGAAAAAAAGATTTTAAATACGAACTACTTTATGCCGCGCACGAACTATTTACACTGCGAAATTCTATATATTTTTGCAATAATATAATTATAATATTGTATTATAATATAATAATTTATTAATTTATATTATATTAATTATTTTATGAATATTAATTATTTGTTTATATAAATTTAATTATTCCAAAATCTGTAGAATAATTATGGCACGTTGCTAGAGGGAAGTAGGATTTCTCTAAGAACAATTATAATATTCATTTACTCCTGGTCACAAGAATATACAAGTATGAAGTACTGCGAGAAAGAGCTTGAGATATCCCACACTACAGCAGTTGATTTCAATAATTATTTAAGAGAGGTAAGATCTACATAATATAACAATTATAACCTAACCTAACCTAACCTAACTTAACCTAATCTAACTTAATGTAATCGGCTCTGTTTCAGATATGCGCTGCGTCTTTACTCGCTACCCCTGCAGTTATCAGTGGGCCAGGACTAACTGTAGAAATAGATGAAACCTGCTACAGTAACGGAAGTATGACAGGGGAAGAATGCTTCCGGCTCAATGGGTATTCGGTGGAGTATGCAGGGAGACCAAAGAAGTATTCCTGTATGCCGTCCCTAGAAGAGATGAAAAAACGCTGTTGTCCTGCATTAAAGCCAACATCCGCCCAGGGACTACTATTATTAGTGACAAGTGGAAAGCCTACCAGAACATAGGAAAACTAGAAGGCTACAATTATTTGCATGAAACAGTGAATCATTCAGAAAATTTCGTCGATCCAAACAGTGGTGCACATACCCAAGGTATTGAAAGCATGTGGCATATCATGAAACACCGGAATAAAAGACATTGTGGTACACACCGTCAGATGGTAGACTCGTACTTATGCTAATTTATTTGGCGGAAGTGTAATGAAAACGAAGATATATTTAGAAAAATATTAAAGGATATAGCTGATTTCAAATAAATATTTCCCTTTCGTACGCCGTATAAAGTAGTTCGTATTTAAAATCTTTTTTTTCGATATTTTCCTTTCATTTCTCTCAAAAAAGAATGTTAGATTCGTATTTAGCACACAAAAAAGTATTACTGGTGAAAATTTGGTTAAAAAAAACCGCCTGCCGCCAAATGGAAAAGACCCATATCTAGAAAAACTTTAGTCGCTTAAGAGTAGAGTAATTGTAGTTTATAGTGTTTTAACCTCATCAAAAAATATTAATTCTAAAGTACTCATTTTTAAACTTCAAATCTGAAAGTTACCATTCCGTTGGAAATAATCTGTCCCCATCTAGAACCCAAAGTACACGTATTTTATAAATTTAGTGTTAACTGGATCAGAGGGGAATCAATTTATACGAGTATATTATGATGATCGAAAATTTTAGCCACTCACGGAAGTCTCTGCCTACGGTGGCGGGCCCTGTACATCTTTCACTAGTGTAGACCCCTATATTCAGAACCCTGGGTTAGAGATTAAATTGTCCAGTCAGCAGAGCTGGGCAGTATTTAAATACATTTGTATTTAAATACGTATTTAAATACATTTGTGTATTTAGAACTGTATTTATAAATACATCGTTTTTCATGTATTTAAATATAGTATTTAAATACTTTAATGAGTATTTAAATACAATGTATTTAAATACTCAAAATCTAAAAATGTAAATACTTTTACTGGTTTAATACACGTTCTGTACTAGCACAGTACGACGCGTCGACAGTGTAGTACAGCATGGTTCATGTTTCAACGTGTCAGTTCAATCAGTTGTGTGCCACTCTTAGTCGAAAGCGGTTGATTTCTTTATCGTGTGCGTGTCATGGCTTCAACAAGCAAATCCGGTGAATCAAACAGTGATATATCTGCAGATAACAATTTAAAATGTATTTACAAATGTATTTAAATACAATTGATGTATTTTGTATTTAGTATCTAAATACATTCGTAAAATGTATTTAGTATTTAGTATTTAAATACATTTTTCCCATGTATTTAGTATTTAGTATTTAAATACATTCAATGTATTTATTGCCCAGCTCTGCCAGTCAGGGACCATGTTTCATATGTTCCAATATTTTTATGGTTTAAATCCGATACTATTTCGTTAGAATAAAATATACAGTGGAGGAACCGTGTAGCCTGAACGATAACATGACCTTGTGGTTACTCTTCCGTCGGGAACACACTGATTCAAGAAAGCTTTTTGTATCTAATTCTGCTCTCCAGTATGTACTTCTGAAAACTTGATGCAAAACTGTTAAGAAACTGTACGGTTGTTAAACTTTTGACCTGTAGTACCACGACGTCGAAAAGAGTTGATCGATAAATCTATAATGTTTGCTTATACTACACCCAAATATCAGATGATAGTGTAAAATTTTGGTAAAACTGGTGATGGGGAAACGTATAATCTTAAATGTTATAGTATTTACTCCGTCAGAAAAGAATTATCTCGGAAATTTTAACATCTGCTTAACGTAGTCCCAAAATTTTGGTGTGTAAACTGGTCTGAAAATTAAATCCTTCTTGCTTTTAGAGTATCATACCCGGAAGGTCTTAACTGTCTCATACAGATTTCACCTCCGATTTCTACATGCACTTGAGAAGGGAATCCTATACACTATTCTGTGTTAAAAAAAAAGGTAGAATAGTAATCCCATCTTCGGGATTAATTAATAAATAATAATAAAACAAAACAAACTTTACCTACACGTGACTTACAAAAATATATCTCCGAACTGTTTCCTATACTTCTCCACTTGATCAGTCAAAGGAACTTTGAAGGATGGAAGAGATCCTATGATTGGCCAGCCATAAATCCCTGAAAAATTAAGTAAAAGAATAGCAGATGTCTTATAAAATCAACAAACTTTACTATTCATGTCTTTGAAATCTGTCCTCCAGTAGGCTTAAGATCAGTACCATAATGTCGATGGGACGTTTTACCGAACATAATCTTGAATAGGATGCACATTTAATCTAAAATCTAAACGTTTTCTGCTAATTAAAGCTACACTAAATTATTTTCTGTACAGCTTGAGCGCAGTGACGTCATTCTCTCGATGTGACATTGAATCGACAGTTATGGGTTATGTTAGGTTAGGTGTTTCTTAGAGTGTTGATAGAATGTCTCGTCGACCAAATGGTTATTGGTTTTCCAAGAAAACTGGCAAGGAGTGGATATTCATCAAAGCTTATTTAGTTAAAATTTTTGAGTAACAGTATGACCATGAAATCAGGACACAGTATTCATACATACAAATATAATTAATAATAATAATAATAATAACAGGTCTTGAACTATGATAGATTAAAATTGGGATAAATAAAGTATCACTTATTATAGGACTAGGATATACCGCAGGGATGTCCAACCTTTTTTCATGAAGGGCCACTTTTCAATTAATGACCCACACCGAGGTACAATTTTGGTACTTTCCTGTTATCCTGGACCCCAGACTTTTTGCCAGTTGCCAGACTTCAATTTTGACAGAATATTTTCGTTAAAACTAACGAAAATATCACGACTTAACCTAACCTTACCAACTAATTAGGTTAATTGAATGTCCGGTTAGGTAAACTGTGTACGCCCTTGATAACTGATTAGGTTAAGTCGTGATATTTTCGTTAGTTTTAACGAAAATGTTCTGTGTCAAAATTGAAGTCTGGCAACTGGCAAAAAGTCTGGGGTCCGGGATAACAGGAAAGTACCCAAATTTTATTTTAAAATTGAAATAACATATGACATTAGATAATGAATTTTCAGTATCCGCCAGCCGGGCCCGATACAAAGCTTTGGCAGGTCTGACTCTGACATGTACTATACAGTATATGAGGAATGAAAACTGCTCATACATAAGGAATAAGTAATAATATCAGTGCGTACATGTTCCTCTTGAGATAAGCTATTTTCAAGGTCAGTTAAGATTTGCACCATTCTCCTTCGGATTGAAATTTTAATTAATTAACACTAACTTGGTTAATTAGCAGTAAATGTTACATCAAATCTTTTACAAAGATAAATAATAAATATGGTGTATTATTATTACTTATCCGTCAGATCAGATTAAGGTGCTCTGAAGTGGTTATTAAAATTAACATTTCTATATTTATAGCTGTAGTTATGCCAATATTAACTAAAAATACGCTAATAATAATAATTTGAGTAATAAATGAACTCACTGTAATATAGGCTATTATGACATTTTTGTAGATCAAAGATTCAGTTTTATATAAACAGTTGCCTTAATATTACGCGCCAGCTTTCGTAACACAGTAGGTGACACCTTTTTCCGATAAGTGAAATGAAGACACTGATGTCAGGGGTTCGAATTCCGAAGATGTTGGTAATGCTGGTAATAATAATACAGGTATTAGAGTAACGGGCCGCATTAGTTGGCCTGAGTGCTGTTTCTATTACTGTTCCTCTTCACTGACTATTAAATCATATTACGAAGCTTATAAACGACAAATTTGTTTCGCGTAAAATTGACACATAAGGATATTCTTAAAAAAAATAAAAAATTAATAAAAGTGTAATATACAAACTACCTTACCTGGGGGTAACCTTGGATCCTTTACATGAGTAATTATGAAGTACGTTGTCACAACCAAAATAATACCTAAAAAATACTCAAACATTTCGCGTGTAGAGAACACCTTTTAGAAATAAATATTGAGAAGTCTGTCTAATCTTGTGTACTATATGAAATTTATGAAATTCTAGCGAAATATTGCGCAGTTTATAAGATTCAGTGAATGCACAAAGTCATTGTTCATGATAAGTTTTTAAATATCATCATGACAAAAATTCAAATAATCTTAAATATCATCAAAACAAATTTCCTGATTTTAGACACTGATTGGAATCTTTTTGGTTTGAAGCACTGTGGAAAAAACAGAAAATAATAATATTTCATGGTTTTATATATATATATATGTCATTAATATTTTAAATGAAATTTTTTTTACTATAGAGTAACCGTACAATTTTTATTCAACTTAAACTTTTCTTATCTGTGCTGAGTTGGAAAAATAGAAAATTCTTATAAAATGCAAAATGAATTTCATAGTTTAGGCTAGTTTCCCCAGAGAAGTAAATGTCAGGTCAAACATTTTGGTAAAAATAACTAAAAACTTTAGTTATGAGATGGATAGAAACTGGAAATGAACGTAGAAGGGCTCAGACATTGCACTGAGGTTAGGATTAAGCCAAATAAAATTGTTAAAGGGTTGTCAGCTACAAAATTATGGACTTAACACCAACTGGGAGGATCAAATGGACCAACAGTACCAAATTTGCATTATAAAATGAGTACTGGTGTTGGAGATCTAGTTTGTCTTATGTTTTTTGAATTCCTTGAGACATTTAACCAGTTAGTGTATTAATAGTTACTTCGTTCAACTTAACAATAAGTAGAAACCTTCTATTTTTATTTAAATACATTGTTTTGCGGGTCTACTCACCATAGACATGATATGCTTGAAGTTTTGCAATGTAGGCCAGACAGTCTTATCCCTAACCTAAGAAGATTGGGACACAGGCAGAGCCGCCGAGAGCTGCCACAGGACCCGGGGAAGGATTGGTATATGGGGCACCCCCCTGTTTACTCAGTATTTTATTATGAATGTTTTTTGTGTACATAACAAGCAAACTGATTATACAGGGTGGGGCACGGGAACCAAGTGTTTTTGGAATAATCAGGAAAATGATATTTATTTTTGTAAAGAAAATATATTGGTAGAACAACATTCGTAAGAACATAGCATTTCATGTCATAATAATCATGTACCGAAAATTATATCTGGCATATGATGTCCTTGGCCGTCGACGCATTGTTGAAGGCGTTTACGAAAATTGGCCTCCACTCTTCCCAGCAGGTCTCTGTTGATTTGGATGATTTGTTGACGGATCGCTTCCTTCAATGCATCTAATGTACGGGGCTGGTCCTCGTAGACACGTGACTTGAGGTACCCCCATAGAAAGAAGTCACATGTGGACAAGTCAGGGGACCGAGGGGGCCATGCAATGTCACCAAATCTCGAAATGAGATGGTTGGGAAACAGGGGGCGAAGAACAGCCATTGACGCTCTGGCGGTGTGTGGCGTGGCCCCATCTTGCTGAAACCACAAATGTCGACAGTACGATTGCTGATTCCGAGTGCAGCTGAATGTCTCCGAGCAGAGCGGCCTGGGCTTTGCAACATCGCTTGTCTGACCCTTTCAACGTTCTCTGGAGCACGCACAGTGCGTTGCGGCCCCTTCGGTTTTGTTTTCATTATTGAGCCTCCTGTTCGAAGATTGTTAACCCAACGTAAGATTGTGTCACGAGCGGGAACAGAGTCATTTCGATGAATGTTGAATCTGCGGCGAAACGCACGCTGAACTGCTGTCACTGTCTCGCCACTCCTAACAAAATGATCATACGCGAACATGCGGTGTTCTAACGTCCACTGCTCCATGATGGCACCTGAAAGATAAAGGTGAGTGTTAGTTAAAGTTAAATGCTATGAACCCAGGAATGGAATGCTACCTACCGCACGCCCCTCCCATTCCTAATGGCCGATTACTAGCTATTCAAAAAACACTTGATTCCCGTGCCCCACCCTGTATGTCCAAGTCACTATTCAAAACATACAGTATGAATAACCAACTCAGAAGAAAATGACCATTTTATTTTTCGAATCAATTATATTAATTCTATCACCATACAATTTACAAATGCAGTACCAGTCCATGCAGGCAAGACAGTTGTTTACTGCAAGATTTTCCTAATTAGAAGTGTACTTTCTTTGCCTTCTCTCTAGTAAAGTGGTAAATGATTCTAACAAAATTTAAAGTACGGACTAACTGGCTTTCAACTACAATGGTTCCCAGATTTGTCAGTCGGTGTTGGGCATTGGTGGACCGCAGATAATACTTTATCTGGTTCAGTTTGACTATGATAATCTCTATAAAATGTATGTTCATTAATTATATTTCCTCTGTTATTTAATCAATTGCTTTATTAATATTTTTAGATTTTATCCCCCCTCTTTCCTGGCCCCCTAGAGGTCCCGGCTTCCCCACCCTCTCGGCGGCCCTGGACACAGGGAAAGATTAAAAAAACTGGGTACATGTTTAGTTTTGAGACATTGTTTGAGGGGAGGTATGATACAGATGTTCAAATTGATTTCAGGTTACAGTGTCCTTTACAGTATTGCCACATATGCTTAACAAAATATTGTACTACCAACAACATTATTATACTATGCATAATGGACCGGTAATTAACCTTGTAAACTTACTTTTTGAACAACCCTGTGTGTGTGTGTGTGTGTGTGTGTTGTGTGTGTGTGTGTGTATATAAAACTGGGTTAAGCATATTTCATTGCTCATATATATATGAGATTGATTAAAAAATGAGATCAGGAAAATATCGCTTATGGCTTGTCTCACCTTGGTTGGTAGGTCCAGGTGGTTTCATGCTTTCCAAATGATGGGGTACATCTTTTGGGGTTACACGCTAGAACTTCAAAGGTTATATATGGTAATTAAGCATATTTCATTGCTCATACCATTGTGAATTTTGTATATCTGCTGCATAAAGTGAAGGCCTGAGGCTTTCTTGATAAGAATCTTAGAAAGATTGTAGCTAGATCTAACCTGATTGTTTGATCTACAGTATTTGGGTTACCTAACTGAGGAATAGGTTTGAAATGTAGGTGTGTTGAAAATTATGGTTACTATATATTTCTTTTTTTTTCTTTTTGCACCAGTCATAGTTGACCTATTATACTATTTATAAAATAAAAAATCTGTGACTGAGCCATCTTTCCTGAGAAATTGAAGATTTCAAACAAAGTAGTGTATGTTTTAGTTAACGTAGAACATAAATAGGACATATTTGTGGTGGTAGCTAGTCAGCAGTTGATTTCAAATAATTTTAGATGCTTCTACTGAAGAGGAAGTTCAATTTACAATTTCAAGATCTGATTTTCACGGAGGCAAAAGATACCCTGAAATAGTTCAAGACTGAGTCATTATTAACTACTATATTAGGTTAAGAAATACGATACTTTGATTTTTATATATTGGTTTAAAATGCTTTTTATTTCCTGCATTTTTATATATTGGTTTAAAATGCTTTATATTTCCTGCATTTTTATATATTTGATTAAATTAGTTTGTTTTGTATTTTTATAATATAGCTATTGATTTAAAAAATCTGTTGTCTGTTGCTTAAGGCTAAGACAACATTCACCAATTGTAGTAGTGAAAGTCCTGTTTTAACCATAAAGTAGAGAATTTGGTATGAATTGGTGCTATGATGTGGTGATAAATAGTAGTTCTCTAGTTAGTGTTTAGGAAAAGCTGGTTGTATTCGTGAATGAGAGTTTATAAATTGTTTAAACAGTGTTAAGTTGTGTAATTCTATGCCCGAAGTGTGATGACCTTAGTGGAAATTTTCATAGCCCGGATAATTTTTCATATGGAACGCGCCCCCTGCTGTGGTGTTTCTTGCACGTGATGGGGTCAAGAGGTATGGAAATGTTGATGCAGGGGTGTGTTAATAAAATATTAAGTATTATAAGAAAGCTGTATGTTGTCTACAACAATAATAATGTTTTAGGAGCTTATTAAAAACTCCAATATTTATAAATGGTACCCGTATGGCGTATGCTGTTTATGTTCAATAAATTGGTTTTGGGATACTTGTATAATGTAATTGTTTGGATCCATAGGCTGCAGCTGATGGTGGAGTTGCCAGATATCACAATACAATTATTAGCTTATATTTCTGTCCGGAATCGTGCAAATCTGTTCTTCGACTTGCCAAAGTCCCTTCATCAGACAAAAATGTTAAAAACCTGTTCAGTTCTAATTTTTCTCACTTTCTGACGCTTCTCCAACAACTTTACTAATTCTTGCATATCTCGCTGAATCTCGATGGGTGGGAGGGATCAAGAACCTCATTCATTGTAGGCTGAGCACGAAACTGCTAGTCTAAATAATTTCGACAGCGGTAACCGTAATTGCGTCGAAAATATAATATTGGTTCTGATTGTGGGACTGAGTTGGAGTGTTGCTGAGTGTACTAAAAACCTCTATGCTATCGATGATATGACGGGATGCTGCTACCGCTGGTGGTCGCTAAAGTCTGTAATTGCGTCGTGGTTGTAATATTGGTTGTGGAACTGAGGTGGGGTGTTGGTGGATGTGTTAAGCGGCTCTATTCGTTTAATTAAGTAGGGTATGGCGTTTTGCTACTACTACTACTACTGCTGCTGATGTCCCCGTAACCGGGATATTGAGGGACCGAGATGGGGTGATAATGCTGCTATTCGATTTAATAATAAGGAACATTAAGATAATGAGTGCGTTTGGCTTTTAATATCATATACATAGGCGTATGGCACCTAATCTTTTTGGGGGGGGCTGATACAAATTTGCCCAAATTTTTAAGTTACAACAAAGAATGCCCAAATTAGATAGTTAGTGTAATTAACTGTGTGTATACCTTTGGTTAGCTTCCGCCCGAATTCTTCATTCTGACGAAGGTCAAGCTTTTTACTCCACCTTAGACCTACAGTTTAACGTGGAATCCGAACCACGCCCCATCAGCAGCCCAGCGTCTTAACCACTTGGCCACCTAGGGTATCCATCTACCAACCACTTTCTTTATTGTGTGGAAGGATGCTTGCAGCTGTCTACGGAGATGAAGCCGTTACAAACAAGACTGTTTGCAAGTGGTTTGGAAGGTTTCGAGAAGGAAATGAGTCTTTGGAAGATGATGAAAGAAGTGGTCGTCCGTCCGTCTTGTTTGTAACAACTTCATCTCCGTAGACAGCTGCAAGCATTCCGTGCGTTTCTGTAGCTGTCTTACCAAGTTTAAAACAAAATTTGATGTTTGCACGTTGCTCAAATTTCGACATTTTCTGCAAAATCGCCAGACGCCACAAAAACACCCTCACACAAAGCAATGACACGGCGCACTGGTGCGTAGTTGAATAGTGTTTGTTGGCATCTGGAAAGTGGCCAAGGTGACGTCATCAGCCATACACACTGACATCACCTAGTGACACGCGTTCATTAGTTGCGGGACTATTTACCGAACTTTTTTATCACACCTCGTATATACTGTATATATATATATATTTAGGAAATTAGGATCATTACAGGCTCAGGCTCCCTCACTCCAACAGGCCATTAGAAGCACTAACATTACCAAAGGATACGTGTCATGCTTTGCAAAATTAATTGTATGATTTTTCTTTTTTTATGCAACTTCCATGATGTATTGTAATCCCTACCGGTACTTAGTTAATTTTGATTAATAGGGTATAAGACTATATCAAATATTTTATTCATGCATAAGAAAGATAATAAAAACCTGTGAGCCAACACAACTTAAATAAATTCAGTAGCACCTACTGTGCTCACAATGTAAAATGAAAGTTGAAACAACATATCTTTTGAGAAATTAAAGAAAACACATCAGTATAGAAAGAGAAATCTCAAGCCAAAGGCTATATACAGGTTGCTCAGCTCATCTAAAATTGGTGTGAGTAGTATAGCCGAAAAATGTGAGACAGAAATGGATCAATTTGAAAATTTCCCCCCTCACCGTCCTTCATGGCGGTCCTCCACCGTCCTTCATGGCGGTCCCTCCTTTATGAGGTGTCCTTCATGGTCCTTCATGGTCCTTCAAAAAAAAAAAAAAAGGGGGGGGGGAAAGGGGGGAAAAAAAGGGGGGAAAAATAAAAAATAAATTTTAAATTTAAAAAATAAATTTAAAAAATTAAATTTTAAAAATTAAATTTTAAAAATGATTCGTCTTCACCTTCCTTCAAAAAATTTAAGAAAGGATTGAGCCTCGCCTTCCTTCTTGAAAAAGTCCTTTCATGAGACAAACAAGAACAAACATGCAAAAACATACATACATTCGAGTACTTCCTGTTCAGGCAAATTCCGCCAGACAGTAGAAATGGAAACGAATATCTGAAAGGTTTTAATAAGCCTAACCACATTGCACATCAACACATCCAATTTTCAAATGTTAACAAATTGCGAACAATACATAAATGAAAATCAGAGTGATCATATTTTAAACCGAATACAAGTTCTTTGTTTAAGATCTGCATTATGAAAAATAAAATGAATATTTATCATTTTAATTTAAATAAATTAATTTCTCTCTTTTTTAAGGGAAACTGGCTTATTTTCAAACGAGATGACCTTCAAATACAATATATACATATAGTACACGCATATTTGTTTATTTACTTTTAAATATGTAGTTTTCTGTTATTTACATCGCTATATACCATTACATTCACTTTCACATGCTATCTTCTGGTATATGAACTAATAATTTTACCGTTCATCAAATTTCGTTATAAAATTACATGTGTTAAAAAGAACATCAAGTTGCGTAACGATGCTTTAAACTAAATCACCAAAGTTGTTTTCCTCCTCTAAACATCCACTTAAATATTATTACTAATATTGATTTATTGTTATTATTACATATATATATATGTACACGTGTTAAGAGTATTTAAATTAAATATATTGATTTCAATTCCCTTCGTAATAAAAGCATCTGGCAACTATACCCCCAATCTTGCTATATATTTCTCTCAGTAATTGTTTTCAGGTTAGTTGCCAAGTTTAACTTTCTTCTAAAGACTATTAGTTGATACTAATCTTGCTATTATTATTATTATTATTATCACATATATATATATATATATATATATATATATATATATATATACATCCAAATAAGTAGGTTCGGGTAAAAAAATTTCTTATTAGATGCAATTAAAGAAAACGGGATGTCGAATTTGTGTGGGCTGTCATTTTTAAATAGATGCAGCGGGAAATAGGTACTGAAAGTTGAGAGATTTTTCATTAAGAACCTTTCTACTTGTAGTTATAGTTAGGACTATTCACATTACTTTAATTATCATTTCTCTAATTTAACGGCTGTTCACAATTCCTCATAATTCTCATAATAAACGTATTTGTTTTCACACCAGTCAGGCCACTGCTTACATCAATCACACAGAATGTTCATGCTTATTGTTTTTGTCATTAGCTGTACCAATCATGTCTTTACAGACTGAAGCCTACCGTTATACAACGTTTAAAATCTTATAATTTAATACTTTATGATATCACATCTCGTATAAAAACATAATTTTCTGTACAAATGGCCACAAAAATACTTTCAATCATAATAATGTACTCATAGAACGCACCATACGCTTTTCACTTGTATTAAAAACGTAAAACTGAAAGTTGTATCATCACGCGATATTCGATTCTGCAATGGCGTAAGCGAGCCCTAATATTTAATTTAAAATTATTTAACAGATCATTCGAGGGAACTGTACATCGATCTCATTATAACTTCTGACTCATAATAACCCGCTATGCATATTTACAAGAGTCGAATTTAAATATATATATATATATATATATATATATATATATATATAAGGAGTTTGTATGTGGCATTCCAGCAGAAGGCAGGAAGTGCCTGAACCCTGTTTCTCCCATCACTGTCCTCTTCATCTGGCCTTTTTACATGTCACGTCTACCCTGTAAGTAGTCCAGCATACTCTCAAACACGCGCTTCTCACTATATCCCTTACTACACACGCATGCATCTTACACACTACACAGTCTTTTCAAAAAGGTGTAATTTCAATAGTTTCGGAGATTCGCGATTGGCCCCTCCTTCCTGCCTGCATCGTATATAGTACCAAGCAAGTCTCTCCACAGTTTACAGGTTTCCTCATTGTCTAAAATTTATAAAGTTCTCTCTTATTGTTTTCCTTATTGTAACGGACATCACAACCGAATTTAAATAGTATTTAAGTATTATGTCGAGCAACATAGCTAGATAACCCCGCCACAGCCTAGTTTCTTTGCATAATCATGAAACATGAAACAAGATTATATATTTGTATATATATATATTAGGGTGTTTCATACCTATAGGGTAAAATAAAAATGAGCTTGGAGTTTTAATCCACACGTTTCTCCGTATTCTAAAGAACAAGAAAACACGTTTGTGCAAGTTTGAACCAGATCGCGCTGCATTTAGAGGTCCCCAACTTTGACGACTTTTTGTCAGTTCATTTCTCGCCTGCCTGCAGTGAAGACGGTTTTCTTCGTCACTTGAGCGGTTCGTGTTGTATAGCCTATTGGACAACTATGGAGGTAATTATATATGCTACTAATTATCTCATTTTACTGTGGTATTGAAATTTATTATTATTTAATTTCTGTCATTTTACTGTGGTAGTGATATTTATTATTAATATTACATGAAATTAATTAGTCTGTTGCATATTGGACAACTAAGCTGGTAATTATTTATGATACTAATTAATGTAATTTTACTGCGGTATTGAAATTTATTTAATTTATGAATTGTCAAAGAGAACGTAGTGTACACGTATCAGTTTTATAAATAAAGAAAAGCAGTAACTGGGACTCGAACCAGTGTCATAGCCGTTTGGCGGCATCGCTCAAGTCGGCGTACACAGCACGCTATCCACTCCCTAGATGGTGTAGTGGATAGCGTGCTGTGTACGCCGACTTGAGCGATGCCGCCAAACGGCTATGACACTGGTTCGAGTCCCAGTTACTGCTTTTCTTTATTTAATTAATGAAATTAATTACGATGTGAAATTATTTCTGTGGAATTATTTAGTTTGTTTTCTTTTCCAGGTGTCTACCAGAGCGAAAACAGAAGTGTTTCTTATTGGCCAGACGGATGCGAACATCACATCAAGTGGCCTTCCAACTCAGTTGCAAGTACTCAAAAAGTACTTTTACCACCAAAAGGAGCAAAAATTTGGACGTACTAAATGCCTGAACCTGTGCCTGGATGCCTGTCTCATATTTTGGGAGAGAGCGAGAATCCCCATGATGCGTCGAGATTCGGCCTTGAGGAAGATGGAATCCCTTCTCAAGGAATACGACCGGCTTGTGAAGCACAAGTCACATAAAGCAGAGTCCTTCCGAGTGAAGGAGGCGATGTTCAAGGAGGCAATAGCGAAGGAGATCATGGACATTGCTCATTCACAGGCTAAGGAAATGATGAAGAATCAGGAGGACATCCACTTTCTCGACATGCAGCGTGAAGATCCAAATTCCTGCAGCATGGGCCCTGTTGACATGAAGCTTCACTATAAGGAGATTAGGAAAAGGAAGAGGCTGGACAAGATTAAGGAACAATAGGAGAAGGCCAGGAAGGAACAAGGAGCTGCAGACGATACGGGGGCTTTAGTGATTTCAACTTCGTCAGAGACTGACTCAGATGTCGTTGACCCAACCGTGGAAGTTTTTCCATCCTCCTCCAAGGGAAATACCAAGAAGCGACGCAGGAATCTGATCTCACAGGATGTGACGACTACCTACGATCGGCTGAATATTTCGTACCGCGATTCAGCTATGTCGTACGCTGCAGCGGCTAAATCACTAGGTTTTGACTTGGATGAACTGTCCATTTCTGCCAGTACCATGTACCGCACACGCAAGGCTCTCAGGAAGGTGGCTGCTGAAAGTTATCAATCCGACGAAGTTTGTCCTGGTCAGCCTCTTGTCTTGCATTGGGACGGTAAGCTCCTACCTGACAATGAGCAATGGAAGGAGAGCGTTGACCGGATCGCCGTCCTCGTCTCTGGCGACGGCAAGGAGAAGTTGCTCGGCGTTCCTAAGGTGACGTCCGGAACCGGCGAGAAGATAGCGCGAGTTTGCTTGGATTTGGTCAAGGAACACAGGATGGAAGAGCGCGTGCGGGGACTGTCTTTCGACACGACAGCGTCGAACACCGGGATTCATATCGGGGCCTGCGTCCTGATTGAGAAAGGTCTTGGCAGAGAACTCATGTACTTCCCCTGTCGGCATCACATCTATGAAGTCATCCTCAGCTCCGTCTTCAAGCGTGCATACGGCCCTTCAAGTGGCCCCGATATACCCGTTTTCAAGAGGTTTCAGGCACAATGGAAGTTCATCGACCGGTTGGACGTGCGGCCGTACGATTTTGCTCAAGTCAATGACTCTATGAGGGAACTGAGGGAGAAGTCTGTCCTGCTGGTGAGAGGGATGGTGAGCACGTCGCATCAGCGCGATGACTACAAGGAACTGCTACAGTTGGTTCTCATCTTCCTGGGAGAAGCAAAAGTGGTGGATTTCCCTCTCAGAGCCCCTGGCGCTTACCATCACGCTCGATGGATGGCGATAGCCATCTACTCCTTGAAAGTAATTCTACTGAAGAAGCAGTTCAAGATGTCGAGTCACGAGTTGGAAGCTCTGACAGCCGTAGGTCTCTTCGTGTCCCTCGTCTACATCCGAGGTTGGACTCGTGCTGCAACCTCAAGCAAGGCTGCCGCAGTTGATCGGGAATTTCTGCGTGACGCGGAAGCCTTTGCCATGTCGGGATATTCGTGTGTTAACGCTGCGCAAGAAGCCATGTCTCGACACCTATGGTACATCTCTGAGACTCTTATTGCCATGGCGTTCTTCGACGCAGATGTGGCAGATGAAGAAAAGGCTCAGATGGTCGTCAGTTTGGGTAAGCCCGCATCGAAAAAGGAACTCAAGCGACCCCAAGGGAAGAACGTCAGGAATCTTGCCTCGAAACACCTGGCGGAGTTCGTGACAGGAAAGACGATGGCTTTCTTCCATGCATTCGACTTGGACACAGAATTCTTGAAAAAGCCAGTTGCCGAGTGGACTGAAGTAGAGGGCTTCAAGCAAGCAGCGGCAACTGTTAACAAAATCTCTGTCGTCAACGATCGGGCCGAAAGAGCCATCGCGCTCACCAAAGAGTTCAACTGTTCTCTGACGAAGAACGAAGAGCAGAAGCAGTATTTGCTCAAAACTGTGATGCAGCATAGGGCGAAATACCCGAATAAAACCAAGAAGGATTTCATGGACAAATGATTCGCAAGAAGTGGTTATGTTTTTTGTATCTTTGTGAAAATGTGTAGTGAAATGGTACTCGTTTGTTGAATAAAAATTCATTGACAGATTTTTGTTTAATTTTTTCCATTTATGATCTGCCAGAGCATCAAACTGGGGACCCGTAAACTTTAAACTATTGAATTAATACTTCGGTTTATCAGTCTCCTCAGCAAATGGAACAAGGGGATCCATGTGGATTAAAATGTTTCCAAACTTTTAATTTATGAAACACCCTAAATTATATATATATATATATATATCACACGGCAAAAGTAGTTTGAAGATTTATTCCACCACACGACTGATTATAATTATACACTTTAGAGGAGTTTGCAAATTGCATATACTTAGACAAAAAGTATTAGATCTTATGATGATTTCATGTCATTATCAGCATGCTTCACTGTCCTTTCAGTCATTGTGACCGTAGAACGTACCAGAACTATGATCTTGACAAACCACAATGTGTTAAATTTAAATATTGACTTATTGTTATTATTACATATATATGTACACGTGTTAAGAGTATTTAAATTAAATATATTGATTTAAATACATTTCGTAATAAGAGCATCTGGTAACTCTACCCCAATTTTGCTATATGAAAATGAAAATGAAAAGGTTTATTGGCAGACTATAGTCCATATGGCAAATATTATTAATACAATGACAGTTCATACACAAAGGGTAGAAATATATACAATTGATTAGAAATAATACTGCACTGTCGAAGTTAAGTGGAGCTACAGACAGACAGACGTTTTCGTACCAAGAAGTCCATAGCTTAGGCCTTAGAGGATAAATGGCAGGACTCATGGATAGCTTGGATGATCGGGTTGGTTGATTTTTTAATTCTTTGCATTAGAATGTGTTGAGCACGTCTTGTTACCTCCGGGAAGCTCGGGACATTGCGGGTAGCAAACATTTGCGAAGCTGAGCATCTCGGGGGTAATTTATGTAAGAGTCTAAAAGAACTGTTGTACAGCAAATTTAGGGTACTGCCAGAACCTTTTTTAATTCACCAGAGTTGCAGACCGTATATATTACTGCAGAAAGTACGAAAGAGTGTGTCTTTCGCTTCACTTGTACAGAAACGAAAGCTCCTTATGGTCATATTCGCTTTAGCATACAGGCTTCGAGACTGTTTTCTTATATCCGAGTCATCACTCAAGGAGCTGGTAATAGTTTGACCCAATTACTTAAACTCTTGTACTTCCTCAATTACTTCACCATTCATTTTAAACCTTATGTGAAAAATGCTCTGTATCAATTGGTCCACAATTAACCCACCCCTTATATCCACAGTCTAACTATAGAGTAGATTAAGTCTAGCCTTGTAGGGGTCAGCCTAGAGATTCCGGAAATGGTCCAGAGCGGGCAGATAAATTGAGGTCCACAGTAGGATTCCTCACCAAATTAGGTTAGGGCAATCTACCTTCACCTTTGTTACGCTATGAGTTGATGCTAGGTCTTAGGCCACAATGTAGGCCTAATTTGTCTGACCCAGCTTAATTTACTGCGTTTACTTCTAACTGGGTTAAAAACACAATTAGTCACTTACTACTAGTTATTAGAGACCCTTTTCCCCTTTTGTTTAATTGTTGAGAGCGTACTTGCTGGTGGGGGTCTTTTTTCCGTTGTTTGTTCTTCCCCCTTCCCTCGTTCCGTCTTGTGGCCCCGTTCCTCGTTTTCGTTCCCCCTTGTCCACCTTTTCGCTGGGCTTTTTCCACCAGCGACCTCTTGGTTTTTTTGGTTGGTTGATCGGTAATGTATATCTATTACCGAGCACGCTCTTGTCACACAGTATATAAATACTAGTGTGGAGAATAACTCTGGTGAGCAACCAATTGGTTTCATCCACCCAGTTATTGACGTAAAAGGAATTTAATAATTGTTCGATTAACTACCTACCTACTCAGTGAACCATTTTCGTTACATCCCAACTACCCACACATCAGTTTTCCATATACTGGGAGCCCCGGGAGATAAAAATTTTGGTGTCAATGTCACCAATTTTTATGTCTGAGTATAGACTAGCTAACTATTTGACTGTAAATGCCTGTTAATCTGATTAACAGTGACTATCCTCACCATCTCATGGAGAAGATGTAGCATTTAATTAGAAGAGAAAATATACATCCATAAGATGAAACTGTCTATGGTCTTTACCATAAGAAAAGGAAAAGTGAAAGTTAGAAGATAAAATTACAATTCCCCAGCATCTATTTTTTGTTGTAAAACTAGTCGCGCCTTTAATGCTGTTTGTCGCTGAGGTCATGTGTCTGTCAATGTTGTAGTAGGATGCGTTACCCTCCTACTGTCAAAGGAATAGTTACTGGAAGTTCAGTGTCTCCAGTTGTTACTGGCGGTGGAGAAGGTTCTCCAAAGTCCATTGTTTTGGGTCCAGGCTCTAAGGGGTACAAAAGAGAAATGTCTCTTGTTGTGTCACCCGTTGAAGTCCTTAATTTGACCACTCTTGTTACCCCGTCTGCCCCTGGTCTGAGTTCTAAAACTCTAGCCAGAGGCCAGTATTGTCTTGGAGTACTGTCATGTATGAGAACAAGGTCCCCTACCTTAATTGTGTCAGACCAATCCTTCTTAGTCATTTGGTTATGTCTCTCCCTTAGACCCATCAAGTACTCAGTTTTCCGCTGTTTAATGAAATGAGCTTTAACTCTAGTTAAATGTTGTAACTTAGTCTGGAGCTCATCATGTCGTTGAGTCCAGTTTGGGTCTTCTGAAGAGTCTATATAGTAGTCCGGCAGGAGACTAACTTGTTCTCCTCGAATCAAATGATTTGGAGTTAATGGTTCTGGGATCATTAATGTTGTCACTTACATAAGTGAGTGGTCTATTGTTAATGATGTTCTCAATCTCAGCCAGGAGAGTGAGCAACTCAAACAAGTGTATCTGTTTTTTACCATTTGCTTTCTTCAAGCAGTTCTTTACTGCTTGTATATTCCTCTCCCAGATAGAACCATACCAAGGAGAGGCAACCGGAATATACTTCCACTTTATGTTTGAATTTTGTATATATAATTGTGTGAATTCATTGCTTAACAAATCGTGGATGACTTGTTCACCAGCCTTGAAATATGTAGCATTGTCAGTCCATCTTGGGTACTAAATGTCGTGCACAGAATCTCTTAAAGACAGCAACAAAAGACTCTGCTGTAAGGTCCTCCACAACATCCAGATAAACAGCTCGTGAGGCAGCACATGTAAACAGTACAATGTACATTTTTTGTTCAGTGTCAACCAACCCCACAGTCAATGCTCCTGTATAGTCAATGCCTACAGTCTCAAAGGGTCTGTTGAGAGTAACTCTCTCCTCTGGCAAAGCAGGAGGATTTGGTATCCTATAGGGCCTAGCATGAATACGCCTACATGTGATACACTCACTCAGGACTGTTTATCCCTAAACCCACAGCACCTTTGAATTTTAATGTTCTGCACTTTTGTTAAATCAGCAGCTAACTTCTTCCAAAATTTTTGCTATCCATTTGTTATTGGATCATCCCACCCAACATTTGTCATCCAAACTTCTTGGAGGAGAATCTTTGATTTTATTGTTGAAGGCAGGAATAGACCCATGGGGTCAAAAATTTTTGAAGCCTCTGATAATATTTGTCTTTTAATATTTACTTCCTCATCAAGTTTAAAACCTTTAGTACAGATTGAATCATGACTGATAGAAGATGCATCCAAATAACAGTTCATACCTAAAGTTTTAACTCTGTCTGATGGATCAGTAAGACCATTATTATCCTTTAAAATCTTTTTGTTTAATTCCTCATCATTTGAAATCCACGCACTAAGTTCAAAGTTACCTTGTTGCATAATGTTTTGAGAGTGTTCATAGACCTCAGATAATTCAGATTTTGTTGTTGTTGAGCCTATTAGATTGTCTACGTAAAAATGTTCCTTGAGGAAATTCATTGTTAAAGAGTTATTAAACTGGTTCAAATGATGTCTAATTGTCATTGCTAATAGGCTAGGTGAGCAATTGGCTCCAAACAAACAACATTAAATCTATAGGTTATGAGCCCTTTATTCAAATCAAATGGATCCCTGAACCATAAGAACCTAAGTTGGTTCTTGTCATATTCATTTCTTAGATTTATTCTCAAAATTGCCTTGAAATGTCACTTTGTACGGCATATTTATCTAACCTGAGGAGCCAAGTGAACACCTCTCCTCCTTTCTCTCCTTTCTCTTGGGGGATAACGCCACCTCTAAGTTTCCTTGTTGCACCTACAGCATCCCCCACCCCCCCTTTGCTTGCAGCAAAGGGGTGGTGGGGGATGCAGACTTTCTGCCCAGAGGTTTATCCTACAAGTTGTTGAAGTCAAACAAAACTTGGTTCATGGGACCTAAGTGGCTCTGTAATACAGACCAATGGCCTGTGGAACAAGTTAACTTGACATTAAATTTAATCTTTTCAAATGAAAAGGTTGAACCAATCACTAATTATGAACATTATTCTGATTTCAGCAAACTTGTCAGGGTCACAGCTTACTGTTTGAGGTTTGCTCACAACTGTTTAACTACAATAAACAAACAGCTAAATAAAAACAATCATAATTATACAGAAGTTGCAACCAAGTACTGGATAGCGCATGCACGACAAAAGGAGTACAATAAAGAGTTAGAATTCTTGACTAATGGGAAACAAACAAAAGAACCTGTACCATCAGTAGTTGTGGATCTAAATTTGTTCAGAGATGAGGAATGCCATCTAAGGTGTAAAGGGAGATTAGACAAATCAAAACTGTCTTACAAAAGCAAACATCCAATCCTTTTACCTAGATTTAGCTATTTGACAACATTAATCATCAGACAAACACACACAATGATGTACATCATATGGGGGTACCACAGACACTAACTACATTAAGAAAAACTTATTGGATACCCAAGGGAAGGATCACTGTTAAAACAGTCCTGAGTGAGTGTATCACATGTAGGCGTATTCATGCTAGGCCCTATAGGATACCAAATCCTCCTGCTTTGCCAGAGGAGAGAGTTACTCTCAACAGACCCTTTGAGACTGTAGGCATTGACTATACAGGAGCATTGACTGTGGGGTTGGTTGACACTGAACAAAAAATGTACATTGTACTGTTTACATGTGCTGCCTCACGAGCTGTTTATCTGGATGTTGTGGAGGACCTTACAGCAGAGTCTTTTGTTGCTGTCTTTAAGAGATTCTGTGCACGACATTTAGTACCCAAGACAGTTTGGACTGACAATGCTACATATTTCAAGGCTGGTGAACAAGTCATCCACGATTTGTTAAGCAATGAATTCACACAATTATATATACAAAATTCAAACATAAAGTGGAAGTATATTCCGGTTGCCTCTCCTTGGTATGGTTCTATCTGGGAGAGGAATATACAAGCAGTAAAGAACTGCTTGAAGAAAGCAAATGGTAAAAAACAGATACACTTGTTTGAGTTGCTCACTCTCCTGGCTGAGATTGAGAACATCATTAACAATAGACCACTCACTTATGTAAGTGACAACATTAATGATCCCGGAACCATTAACTCCAAATCATTTGATTCGGGAGAACAAGTTAGTCTCCTGCCGGACTACTATATAGACTCTTCAGAAGACCCAAACTGGACTCAACGACATGATGAGCTCCAGACTAAGTTACAACATTTAACTAGAGTTAAAGCTCATTTCATTAAACAGCGGAAAACTGAGTACTTGATGGGTCTAAGGGAGAGACATAACCAAATGACTAAGAAGGATTGGTCTGACACAATTAAGGTAGGGGACCTTGTTCTCATACATGACAGTACTCCAAGACAATACTGGCCTCTGGCTAGAGTTTTAGAACTCAGACCAGGGGCAGACGGGGTAACAAGAGTGGTCAAATTAAGGACTTCAACGGGTGACACAACAAGAGACATTTCTCTTTTGTACCCCTTAGAGCCTGGACCCAAAACAATGGACTTTGGAGAACCTTCTCCACCGCCAGTAACAACTGGAGACACTGAACTTCCAGTAACTATTCCTTTGACAGTAGGAGTGGTAACGCATCCTACTACAACATTGACAGACACATGACCTCAGCGACAAACAGCATTAAAGGCGCGACTAGTTTTACAACAAAAAATAGATGCTGGGGAATTGTAATTTTATCTTCTAACTTTCACTTTTCCTTTTCTTATGGTAAAGACCATAGACAGTTTCATCTTATGGATGTATATTTTCTCTTCTAATTAAATGCTACATCTTCTCCATGAGATGGTGAGGATAGTCACTGTTAATCAGATTAACAGGCATTTACAGTCAAATAGTTAGCTAGTCTATACTCAGACATAAAAATTGGTGACATTGACACCAAAATTTTTATCTCCCGGGGCCCCCAGTATATGGAAAACTGATGTGTGGGTAGTTGGGATGTAACGAAAATGGTTCACTGAGTAGGTAGGTAGTTAATCGAACAATTATTAAATTCCTTTTATGTCAATAACTGGGTGGATGAAACCAATTGGTTGCTCACCAGAGTTATTCTCCACACTAGTATTTATATACTGTGTGACAAGAGCGTGCTCGGTAATAGATATACATTACCGATCAACCAACCAAAAAAACCAAGAGGTCGCTGGTGGAAAAAGCCCAGCGAAAAGGTGGACAAGGGGGAACGAAAACGAGGAACGGGGCTACAAGACGGAACGAGGGAAGGGGGAAGAACAAACAACGGAAAAAAGATCCCCACCAGCAAGTACGCTCTCAACAATTAAACAAAAGGGGAAAAGGGTCTCTAATAACTAGTAGTAAGTGACTAATTGTGTTTTTAACCCAGTTAGAAGTAAACGCAGTAAATTAAGCTGGGTCAGACAAATTAGGCCTACATTGTGGCCTAAGACCTAGCATCAACTCATAGCGTAACAAAGGTGAAGGTAGATTGCCCTAACCTAATTTGGTGAGGAATCCTACTGTGGACCTCAATTTATCTGCCCGCTCTGGACCATTTCCGGAATCTCTAGGCTGACCCCTACAAGGCTAGACTTAATCTACTCTATAGTTAGACTGTGGATATAAGGGGTGGGTTAATTGTGGACCAATTGATACAGAGCATTTTTCACATAAGGTTTAAAATGAATGGTGAAGTAATTGAGGAAGTACAAGAGTTTAAGTAATTGGGTCAAACTATTACCAGCTCCTTGAGTGATGACTCGGATATAAGAAAACAGTCTCGAAGCCTGTATGCTAAAGCGAATATGACCATAAGGAGCTTTCGTTTCTGTACAAGTGAAGCTAAAGACACACTCTTTCGTACTTTCTGCAGTAATATATACGGTCTGCAACTCTGGGTGAATTATAAAAAAGGTTCTGGCAGTACCCTAAATTTGCTGTACAACAGTTCTTTTAGACTCTTACATAAATTACCCCCGAGATGCTCAGCTTCGCAAATGTTTGCTACCCGCAATGTCCCGAGCTTCCCGGAGGTAACAAGACGTGCTCAACACATTCTAATGCAAAGAATTAAAAAATCAACCAACCCGATCATCCAAGCTATCCATGAGTCCTGCCATTTATCCTCTAAGGCCTAAGCTATGGACTTCTTGGTACGAAAACGTCTGTCTGTCTGTAGCTCCACTTAACTTCGACAGTGCAGTATTATTTCTAATCAATTGTATATATTTCTACCCTTAGTGTATGAACTGTCATTGTATTAATAATATTTGCCATATGGACTATAGTCTGCCAATAAACCTTTTCATTTTCATTTTCATATAGCAAAATTGGGGTAGAGTTACCAGATGCTCTTATTACGAAATGTATTTAAATCAATATATTTAATTTAAATACTCTTAACACGTGTACATATATATGTAATAATAACAATAAGTCAATATTTAAATTTAACACATTGTGGTTTGTCAAGACCATAGTTCTGGTACGTTCTACGGTCACAATGACTGAAAGGACAGTGAAGCATGCTGATAATGACATGAAATCATCATAAGATCTAATACTTTTTGTCTAAGTATATGCAATTTGCAAACTCCTCTAAAGTGTATAATTATAATCAGTCGTGTGGTGGAATAAATCTTCAAACTACTTTTGCCGTGTATATATATATATATATATATATATATATATATATATATATATATATATATATATATATATATATATAATCTTGTTTCATGTTTCATGATTATGCAAAGAAACTAGGCTGTGGCGGGGTTATCTAGCTATGTTGCTCGACATAATACTTAAATACTATTTAAATTCGGTTGTGATGTCCGTTACAATAAGGAAAACAATAAGAGAGAACTTTATAAATTTTAGACAATGAGGAAACCTGTAAACTGTGGAGAGACTTGCTTGGTACTATATACGATGCAGGCAGGAAGGAGGGGCCAATCGCGAATCTCCGAAACTATTGAAATTACACCTTTTTTGAAAAGACTGTGTAGTGTGTAAGATGCATGCGTGTGTAGTAAGGGATATAGTGAGAAGCGCGTGTTTGAGAGTATGCTGGACTGCTTACAGGGTAGACGTGACATGTAAAAAGGCCAGATGAAGAGGACAGTGATGGGAGAAACAGGGTTCAGGCACTTCCTGCCTTCTGCTGGAATGCCACATACAAACTCCTTATATATATATATATATATATATATATATATATATATATAACGTAAAGAACGACGCTTGTATAGGAGATATTCCGCGCAAGACGAGAGAGAGAAAACGGAACAAATGAAAAAATGAAGTAACCACCTGGGAATCGAACCCGGGATCTTCCGATTGCCGGTCAGACGCGATACCATTACACTGTAATGGTATCGCGTCTGACCGGCAATCGGAAGATCCCGGGTTCGATTCCCAGGTGGTTACTTCATTTTTTCATTTGTTCCGTTTTCTCTCTCTCGTCTTGCGCGGAATATCTCCTATACAAGCGTCATTCTTTACGTTATTTATACTGCGTGTTCTTTGCAGTTGAATGTATATATATATATATGTTATATATATATATATTTATTTATTTATTTAAATTCGACTCTTCTAAATATGCATAGCGGGTTATTATGAGTCAGAAGTTATAATGAGATCGATGTACAGTTCCCTCGAATGATCTGTTAAATAATTTTAAATTAAATATTAGGGCTCGCTTACGCCATTGCAGAATCGAATATCGCGTGATGATACAACTTTCAGTTTTACGTTTTTAATACAAGTGAAAAGCGTATGGTGCGTTCTATGAGTACATTATTATGATTGAAAGTATTTTTGTGGCCATTTGTACAGAAAATTATGTTTTTATACGAGATGTGATATCATAAAGTATTAAATTATAAGATTTTAAACGTTGTATAACGGTAGGCTTCAGTCTGTAAAGACATGATTGGTACAGCTAATGACAAAAACAATAAGCATGAACATTCTGTGTGATTGATGTAAGCAGTGGCCTGACTGGTGTGAAAACAAATACGTTTATTATGAGAATTATGAGGAATTGTGAACAGCCGTTAAATTAGAGAAATGATAATTAAAGTAATGTGAATAGTCCTAACTATAACTACAAGTAGAAAGGTTCTTAATGAAAAATCTCTCAACTTTCAGTACCTATTTCCCGCTGCATCTATTTAAAAATGACAGCCCACACAAATTCGACATCCCGTTTTCTTTAATTGCATCTAATAAGAATTTTTTTTACCCGAACCTACTTATTTGGATGTTATATATATATATATATATATTATATATATATATATATATATGATAATAATAATAATAATAATAGCAAGATTAGTATCAACTAATAGTGTTTAGAAGAAAGTTAAACTTGGCAACTAACCTGAAAACAATTACTGAGATAAATATATAGCAAGATTGGGGGTATAGTTGCCAGATGCTTTTATTACGAAGGGAATTGAAATCAATATATTTAATTTAAATACTCTTAACACGTGTACATATATACTGTATATGTAATAATAACAATAAATCAATATTGGTAATAATATTTAAGTGGATGTTTAGAGGAGGAAAACAACTTTGGTGATTTAGTTTAAAGCATCGTTACGCAACTTGATGTTCTTTTTAACACATGTAATTTTATAACGAAATTTGATGAACGGTAAAATTATTAGTTCATATACCAGAAGATAGCATGTGAAAGTGAATGTAATGGTATATAGCGATGTAAATAACAGAAAACTACATATTTAAAAGTAAATAAACAAATATGCGTGTACTATATGTATATATTGTATTTGAAGGTCATCTCGTTTGAAAATAAGCCAGTTTCCCTTAAAAAAGAGAGAAATTAATTTATTTAAATTAAAATGATAAATATTCATTTTATTTTTCATAATGCAGATCTTAAACAAAGAACTTGTATTCGGTTTAAAATATGATCACTCTGATTTTCATTTATGTATTGTTCGCAATTTGTTAACATTTGAAAATTGGATGTGTTGATGTGCAATGTGGTTAGGCTTATTAAAACCTTTCAGATATTCGTTTCCATTTCTATTGTCTGGCGGAATTTGCCTGAACAGGAAGTACTCGAATGTATGTATGTTTTTGCATGTTTGTTCTTGTTTGTCTCATGAAAGGACTTTTTCAAGAAGGAAGGCGAGGCTCAATCCTTTCTTAAATTTTTTTGAAGGAAGGTGAAGACGAATCATTTTTAAAATTTAATTTTTAAAATTTAATTTTTTAAATTTATTTTTTAAATTTATTTTTAAATTTATTTTTTATTTCCCCCCCTTTTTTCCCCCCTCCCCCCCTTTTTTTTTTTTTTTTGAAGGACCATGAAGGACCATGAAGGACACCTCATAAAGGAGGGACCGCCATGAAGGACGGTGGAGGACCGCCATGAAGGACGGTGAGGGGGGAAATTTTCAAATTGATCCATTTCTGTCTCACATTTTTAGGCTATACTACTGGTGTGCAGTCTGCAAACATATTAAAATTAAGCATTAAGCACCTAGCCTAAAAAGAGACCCTAATAGAAATCTCAAGTAATTAGTATCAAGCTAATCATGTCACTAATTAGCTAAATAATAATACACAGCATGTCATTTATAAGGTTGACTTAATTTACTTGAGTTTGATAAAAGTTTGACCTAGCCTAAATGAAATTATACTAGCAAGTTTAAAAGAATAGACCTAGGGGGCTAGGGCTTTACCTATTTAATTTGGCTAGTAAGGTATTAGTACCTTACCTAATTATAAAAATTTCAACTTGCCAAGTAATTCAATATTCATGATAAGCTTAGAAAGAATTAACTCACAACAAGGATTAGATATTATTTTGAATTTTTAAGCAAAGTCTTATAGCCCTTATTTGGGCTAAATACCATATAGTCCGGTAGCACAGACCCTGATTTTACTGGAACCCTGCATTGTTTGTTATAATGCAAATTTTTACATATTTTGAAGGCTTATATCACCCCATTCAAGAATCCATCGGGTGTACACCTGACCCCCGCTTGGCTTTTTCAATATGGCCGCCATTTTCCAAGATGGCCGGCGAAACTGAAAAATCCCATATCCTGGTCAATACTTGATGGATTTTGATGATCTTGGTGTCATTTCTAAGGGTTTTTAGGATGATGAGTCGATCTGGAGGGGTTGCAGATACTTTGAGAGTCGTTTTGACCCACATTCGTCAATACTCAAGGTCATTGGAGGTCAAACACCCCCCGAAATAAGGAATATCCCATATCCCGGGCAGTCGTGGAGATATTTTGATGATCTTACTGTCGTTTTTATGGGTTTGGGCGAGACTGAGTAGTTCTATAGGGTTTAAAATGAAATCATGGACTATTTTCCCCATGGTAAAGTGAATTCCAATATGTCTAATTATTCCTCTTATTTTTTTCAGGTTGTTGAGATTATTGCTGATGGTGCTGCCCACCTGGTGGTTTGATTACGTCTTGGTTGTGCTGATTCCAAAATTGTTTTTTGGCTGCTGAATATGGAGAATATACCAGGTGAGCATTGTTTAGTTTTCATTTGCTGAGGATAAATTATTTCGATGCGATTTGTACTCCGAAGAATGGGTAAACAAAATTCTTATTTTTCAGGTTCTACAAAAGCTGCAGACGAATGTTTCTTCAAGGATTTCCTGCGTAGCTGTCCTGGAGGTCAGAAAGGTCTTTCAAATTGTGGGAGGATTCAGAAAATCATAGAGAGCAGCGACATCAGAGGGCAGCCAGATGTTCGAGCGAGACTAGAGCCTCTCTTGGAAGATGGAGCAAACATCCTTTGTCACAAGAACTGTGTTTCCACTTATGTGTCCAAGCGGAATTTATCAGCATTCATGAAAAAGAGAGAATGTGATACCTCCTACAGTGGAACCAAAAAGACTACGTAATGCTGTTCTCAGTGAAGGCCCAGTATATGACCCTTAAAAACAGTCTCTTTTGTTTGAAAGTCAGTGAGTGTATATTACCCGAGAAATATGACATCAAAGTTCCAGTGCAATACCGCATTCCAGTATCTTGGTTTATGACCGATAAGCTTGGTGATAAAAAAAAATTACAAAGATGTGTTGATAGAGTGTAAACTGAAACATGATGAGCAGGGACAAGTTGTACTCAGTAGGTTGTTGGGCATGAAAGGAGATTTACCGGCTGAAGAAGCCCGATACAATAAAGATTGTATGTCTACCTTTCATGTTGAGGTTGAGAGAGCTTGCCAGAATAAGTCAAGGATTGAACCTGAAGACCGCCCCTTCATTGCTTTGTGTGTAGAATTGTCGAAGGACAAAATGAAACCATGGAATTCAATTGGAGTAGAGAAGCTTTACAAAGAGTTAGGTGGTGAGAAGTTGTCACGAAGGTCGCTCATTGTAAAAGTTAGATTACATTTATCCGAACCTTCAAAGTATGGCTACCGAAACATCTTTCTCATGCATCTGTAGTACTAGCTTTTGATCGCTGCTATGATTTCTCTCCGAAATCAAGCACTCGGGCAATGAGAAGCAAGAGCAGCAGAGTTCACAAGCTGGACCTCAACACCACCCCATTGCCTACAAGAGACGCTGTTCTCACGTGCACCACGAACAAGGAGCCAACTAAACAGGCTGTTCTGTGAGCAAATCCTTGCTGACAGTGAGTATCTCGCAACTGTAACCCAAGACCATGAGCTAGTGCTTGCAGGATGGCAGACCATACCGACTTCCATTGTGCGAGGCAGGAGTCGAGCAGCATTGGGGCTCTCATCATCTCATGAAGAGGCTGACGTGATAATAACACAACACGCTATCGCACAAGCTGAGAAAGATTCTGATGCCCGCATCTCCATCATTTGTGATGACACAGACATGTTTGCCATGCTGACTCACTTCTATGAATTTAAGAAACTAGGCTGTCCCATGATTATGGAGTCTCCAGTGCGTGGCAGAAAATCAGTGGACATCCGAGCAACTGTAACCCAACACAAAGACATCATCCCACAAATCCTCAAACTACACGCTTTGAATGGTTGTGACACAGTTGCAGCAATACATGGCATCGGCAAAGCCACTGCCATTGCCACAGCCAAGAAGGGTCGGAAGCTAGACAAGCTGGGGTCCCTTGATGCATGCTTTGACCATATCGAGAAAGAGGCAACAGCGTTCATTGTTGCATGCTAAGGGGATAAGAAATCCTCATCTCTTACTGAGTGTCGTCAGCGAGTATGGGCTCAAAAGACAGGGAAGTTGGGAACTGCTGTACCCAAACTATGTTCTCTACCACCAACAACTTAAGCTTTCCATCAAAATGTGCTCAGAGCCTACTACACTGTGGCGAACTGGCTCGATTCACTAAAGTGTGACCCACCACCACTTGATCCTGTGCATTATGGGTGTGGAAGAGACGAAACAAACAGAGTTCTCATCTCAAAAACAGTTGGTGAAGGAGTGTGCTTAGCACCAGATGAAGTTCTGAAGCTAATCAGATGTGGGTGTGAATCACAATCAGCATGCAGGGGGAGTCGCTGCGGCTGCATGGGACGCGGAATCCCTTGCACAATGTTGTGTGCATGTGGCAGCGATTTGATTGCAACAATCCATTGACCCAAAACGCAAACGAAGAGCAGACTGATGATCCTGACGATCCTGACAGAACCATGTCTTTTGATATTTGCCCCCAATAAATGGTTACCTAATGTGAATAACTGCATCAAAGTTGTCAATGCCAATCCCCCAGCTAGGTGTGAGCTTTGTTTTGCTTACGAGATCATATCTTGTAGCTTTGCAACCTTCCATAGAATGCATGTGCCCTACACTTCAGCATAAATTGTGGTTTATATCCGAATATCCATATCCACATAATGTGGGTTATGTCATTTAAGCATTATGATCTGGTTTTATCTGCAGAAAAGATGTTAAGTGCTCAGCAGTCGGCTAGATTGTAGAAATTGTCACTGAAATAAAGCAAATACAGTGATGTCAACTGTGGCATTATCATATTTCAAGGCCAAACTTTAACCTCAAATGACCTTGACTTGACCCATGGAGTTGCAAAATGATATCCTACTGTTATCATGTGCCTATAGAACTACTCAGTCTCGCCCAAAACCATAAAAACGACAGGAAGATTACCAAAATATCTCCACGACTGCCGGGGATATTTGATATTCCTTATTTCGGGGGGCGTTTGACCTCCAATGACCTTGAGTATTGACAAATGTTGGTCAAAACGACTCCCAAAGTATCTGAAACCCCTCCAAATCGACTCATATCCTAAAACCCCCTAGAAATAACACCAAGATCATCAAAATCCATCAAGTATTGACCAGGATATGGGATTTTTCAGTTTCGCCGGCCATCTTGGAAAATGGCGGCCATATTGAAAAAGCCAAGCGGGGGTCAGGTGTACACCCGATGGATTCTTGAATGGGGTGGTATAAGCTTTCAAAATATGTCAAGATTTGCTTTATAACAAACAATGCAGGGTTCCCACCCCGTGCATCTGGACTAATAGTATAATCTAGATTAAACCTGGAATAAAAAATAGCCTATAAGTACTAATAACAGCTTAATAAGTACTTAATAACAGCTAATAAATAAAAATATGAAATTATCTTAACTTTCTGATCCTGAATTTATAATATGATATAAGGCTAGCACTTCTCCAACTTTTACAAGCTATTATTGTTTTCATTTTGCCCGAATGCAGAGCCAGTTTGCCCGAATTCAGTCCCACTCAGCCCCCCCCCCCGGCTCGTACGCCTATGATCATATATACTGTATATATATATATATATATATATATGTATAAAGAGAAAGAGAGCGAGAGAGAGACATACAATCCTCCACATATATCCTCTTGACCGAGCAACACCCTATAACTCCTTTATTTTTACATTTAACACCTGACAGGATTTAAGTTAGGTTAGGTCACTATAGGCTATATTGAAGGTTAGGTTAGGCTAGGTTACTTATATTCAATTTTCTACTTCCTTTTTGGTTAGGTATAGGGGTGTTGCTCAGTGTGCTAAGCACCTCTATGCTATTGATGATGTGACAGAGTGCTACTACCGCTGGTGGTCGCTAAAACCCGTAATTGCGTCGGAGTTGTGGAATTGAAGTGGAAGAGCTACGCCACTCTATTTTGTTGTTGCGGTTGGTCGCTATACCATATAATTATGTTGATGTGATATTGTGATGCTGTTGAATGTTAATAGGCCTGAGGTGGGATGCGGTTCCGTTTGTAGGTCTGTGCCTCTGTGGTGGAGTGAAAAGTCAGTACTTGTGTTGGAGGGACAAAAATTTATGTATTCATATACAGTATTTATTATTATTATTATTATTAGTTAATATATTTGGAGAATGTTTGTGCATGTATTTATTGATGATAATATTTCTGCCATGTTTCTAAAACAGTCTGTACATTTTATTGTATAGCTACCTTGTACCTTGCTTAATCTTCATTGCGCCATTCGATCTCAGCTGGCCTCAGTCCTTCAAACATCAGTCCGAGCATACAGAAGATAATCATCACTTGAGGCGACCTACAGTTTCATGCCGCTAGAAGCAACAAGTATTCTGCAAGTACTCGTATTCTACTGGCGTCATCCTCCTGACCCTAGTCCCACTCATCTTTCACCACAATTCGATCGGCGCCCTTTCAAAAAGTCTCTTTCAACGGGTCCTCAACACATCCTCACGTAGGCCCTTCAATCTTCAGAGTTATCTATGTCGAAATCGCAGGTTTGTAAACCTTTATTAGGTTACCGGCACCTGGCCTACAGTGTTTTATTATGTCGTGATAGACTATTCGTATTCAACGCAGAAACGTCTACAAACTGCCTAATCGAGTAGGCCCTTCAAAGTGTCCTCAATACCGTTCAAATTAACTCTCCTGCTACGACCTCAGTAGGCCTATTCAATTATTATACTCATATGTTTTAGTTATTTGTAAAATTACTTATTGCTGTAAATCCAATATCTTACTTTATTACCTAGTTGTTGTTTCCTTGCTTACTTATTATGGTAGTGTACACACGGTACAGTACCGTATATCTCATTACCCTAATTATTGTTGCTAGTCATTAACGTAGTGCTTAACTCTTATCCTGTATAAAATCATTCCTTATTGCTAATAACACTGTTCAACAAATTTGAACTCTTCCTTTTTTATATAAAATGAAATCTAATGATTTCTGTAGATTTTTGCACGCTGATTACGAAAGTGACCACGAAATTTTATCACGTCAGGTTTTTGAAAAAAATCACTTCTTCATATTCGAATATAATAGAATACACCAGGACAATATTGAAATGGTTTTTAACTTACTTAGTGTTTTTTTTTTTTTATGATTTTCGCTTGTAAGTGACATCTGAGGCTGCTCTTATTAGCGCCCAGCATTAATCAGCCAGCATGTTTGGACTCCACTTGCCCTGGTATCGTTTCTCCATCGCAGAAATGTCCTGATGAAACCACTCTCCACTTTCATCATTGACATCTCCCTAGTTTGGCAGGAAAAGATCCAAGTGTGAATGCAAAAAATGAATTTTTAAACTCATATTTTACAGGGATGGCCAAGTTTCCTGGACCCAAGAGCCACATACGACGTTTTTCAGATGTACGAGAGCCGCAAAATATTTTAAAAAGAATTTAATTATTAAAATCATATACACATACATATAGTTATACTCACATTATTAAATTGTTTAATTACTGCTTGTAGAAGGCTTAGTTTGGGTCTTCATTTTGGCTGTTAATGCTTTAAAGTCTGGCTGATGTGATGTTAAGGCGGTATGAAGAAGCTCAATCAGGTGTTCGTTAGTGAGGGCAGCACGATGTTTTGACTTTACAAACTTTATTACCGAGAAGAGTGCTTCACAGCAATAAGTTTTCCCAAAAACTGAGGTAAGTCGGAAACTGGTTTTCCTGAGGTGAGGATACTTTGTCTCTGGTACTTGCTTCCAAAACTCAACTGCAGATAAGCTTTTATGTATCAACTTTAAACCCACGTCCTCCTGTAGCTCCAAACGTTCTGTTTGTATTGAAGCAGCTTCCGTAACAGGACAGCCATCGTTGACATCAATCAGGAAAGGATTTACAAGAAATTCGAAGCATGGTTTTAGCTTCTTTAGTTCATCAAACCTGAACTGAAAATCATCAATTAGTCCTTCTAATTTACCTTTGTATTCCTCCAATTTACTATCTTTTATTTCAATATCAGGAAAAATGTTTGCTCGGTTTTTCAGGTGGGGAAAGTGGTCAAATTTTTTTGTTACTAGATCTTTTTGGAAGAGCTTTATTTTATTCTGGAAACTGAAAACTGTCTGTGTAAGGTCAGAAATGACCTTATCCTTTCCCTGAAGTGCCAAATTTAGATTTTGAAGGTGTTGTATTACATCAGTAAAAAACACCAGATCCTGCACCCATTCGTGATCTTCTATTTGTGGGTATGACTTTCCCTTTTCTTTCAAGAAATCAATGATAGGCTCCAACAGTGCAACAAACCTATTCAGGAGATTACTAGTTGATAACCACCTTACAATACAGTAGAATGAAAGGTCATCTGGCTTATCTTGAAGATCCAGCTCCTCGATAAAATTTCTAAACGCTCGGTGCATTTTTGCATTTGAACGAATGAAATTCACAATTTCTAGAACACATTTCATAACACTGTCATACCTAAAGTACTTGCTTACCAAATGATCACGGTGAATGATACAGTGAATAAAGAGACACACAGGATACTTGGGATCGCGTGTCAAGAGCCCAACTAGACCTACATTTTGTCCTACCATAGCTGGTGCTCCATCTGTTGCAACACTGACAAGTTTATTCAATGGTACTTGAGCATTTGATAATGCCTCGTCAAGTGCGTTCTTAATGTCAACCCCTCTGGTGGTTTCTCTTAGGGTCATTAAGTCCAAGAGTTCTTCTTTCACATTTCCATCGCCAGTAACATAACGAACAAATATCGCCAGTTGAGGGTTATCTTTAATATCTGTGGATTCATCGAGGGCCAAACTGAATGCAACAGAATTTTTCAAATCACTCTGCAACGAGCATGTAATTTCAGCACTGATCTGGGAAATACGTCTCTGTATAGTGTGGCGGGAAATAGAAATACTTGCTATTTGTTCTCGAAGCTTTGTGTTATCTGGAGCGAGAATTGCAGTAACATCGGCAATATTCTTCTTCACAAATTCTCCACTACTGTAGGGAAGTTGAGCACGAGCAATATTTCATGCCATAACAAAACTAGCTTCAGTAGTTAAGTCAGCTGTCTTACACAATGATGAAAGTACAGTTTGTTGGGCAACTAGGCTAGATTTCAACATTGTTAACTTAGTCTTCCGCAATTCTGACTTGGGAGGAAATTCCGTAATAAAATTTTTATGGTTAGTTTCATGATGACTCTTTAAGTTACTGGCTTTAAAGTGATTGAGTACCACGTGGCAGATAAGACACATAGGTTTCCCACCCTTAACAGTAAAGGCAAAGCTCTTCTCCCACTCCTGTTTAAAAAAACTATTTTCTTCATATTTCCGTTTCTTACAATTTGTCTGCTCAATCATTTTAATCAACTAAGGGGTTGTATAACTTTCACTTGTATAGCTGAGAAAAATAGCCACTATTTGATCTAAGAAGCCAATTTTAAAACACACTCACTGGTTACTACACGCGGCCCGCAGGGTAGCTCGAGGGGTACTGGACACTGGTGAGTGACGATTGGTGTTAATTACGTAATTATCCCGCTTAGTGCCTGTCACGCAAAAGAAATTGTCGTACGCATGACGCATTTTATTGTCAATTCAATTTTTCCTTGTTTTTTTTTCATATTTTTTTATTATGTGAAAAAAAAATTATATTTCTATTATGAATTTTGTCTTTTATGATAAATACAATAAAAACCAAAATTGTCTCGCGAGCCGCAGTTAACAACCTCGAGAGCCGCAAGCGGCTCGCGAGCCGAGGTTTGGCCACCGTTGTCATATTACATCCCAATGATCTGTAAGCTTGGAGAAGTTCATCAACCAATTCTGCATAGTTAGGCGATTTCTTGTTGCCAAAGGAATTCTGGGTCCCTGCTTTTAAAGCATTCCAAGCTGTTTTTTCAAATTCATTCAGGACTTCATCAAAGGCACCACCTTTCATTGACTCATTTGTGAGCCAACGAAAATCTCCTCTTTTATTTTGACATCATTAGTCAGAAGAAATTTTTGTTTCAAGTACTGGAATCCATCTCTTGCTCTGTCCACTGCTTTAACAAAAATTTTCATCAATCCTAGTTTGATGTGTAAAGGTGGCATGTAAACTTTTTCAGGATCCACCAATTTATGGCACTCAAATTTTTTTGTCCAGGAGTGAAAGATTGACGAGGTGGCCAGTTCGTAACAATATAATAAGAATTCTTTGCTCCGCTGTCCCATTCACAAAGAAAACAGCAATATTTTGTATACCCAAGTTGTAAACCAAGAAGCAGCCCAATGACTGAGATCACCACAGATATGCCAGTTGTATCTCTTGTAATTTATTTTATTAAGGAGAAATTCCATATTTTCATACGACTCTTTCATATGGACAGCATGTCCAATAGGAACTGAAGGATAGATATTTCCAGTATGTAAAAGGACAGCCTTCAAACTAAGTTTGACGAATCGTTGAAAAGTCGCCACTCTAAAGGTTTATGCTCGTGTACTAGGGCCATCATCAAACTATCAATGTCATTACAAAAAGAAAGATCACCAGTCATAGAAAATAATTTTTATATATTTTTTGGCGTTTGCGAAAAACGGATATGCTGGTATCGTTTGCAAACAAGTTTCATCCTTATAATCTGGACCCTAGAAGTTCTGCTTGATTTTTCGATAAATTCAAATCTTGAATCAGATCATTAAGCTCGGGTTGAGTTATCAAGTGAGGCTCTTTTTCTTGAGTTTGTCGATACTCTTCGTCCTTATCTGACAATTCCACAGGCTCATTTTCAGCAGGTTCATCATTATCACTAAGGTCCACGATCCAAGGGGCTTAGGAACTGGTAGAGTTTCACAATTGCGGAAGGGAGATTCAATTATTCAATTTTCTTATTTTCCGAGGAAAAACCACTGACCTTAGTTAAACAAAAATAACAATCTTTGCAGTGATCTTTTTGCTCTCTCCAAATCATGTGGACTGCAAATGGCATAGAGGTACTCGTATCTTTTAACCAACCCTGAGGGTCACAGCACAATGCGCACAGCATATATGGAGAGCCCAAACTTTATCTTGATCCCCGATTTTGCAGCGAATTAGAGTTCATAAGCTTTTTTAATTAAGGGAGTAATGTTTCTTTTGTGATCTTGTATCACGTAATCGCCGCACACACAACAGAAACTGTTAGGATTGTTCACACATTTAAGCGACATTTCAAATTATCTTTTTTCCCTTGAAGGCTCTATATTGTGTAACACATGCACAATTAAATGATTAAGTAAATGGAAAAAACTATAAAGTCAAACTTCGCTGCACATGAACAGACCTGCACCATGAAGCAGCTTGCGGCAGACTGAATGACTCATAACTGCAAGTAGCCCTCTATAACAGATAATACTGAAGGACAATCAGGGCCGTTTCCTGGCATAAGCAGACTAAGCGGCGCTTAGGGCCCGCCTGCTACTAGGAGGCCCCTAGACAGGCTCCCAGGTCATAGCTCAGTGGGCAAGAATAGGAATATAGCTGAAGTTATTATTAATATTATTGTTATTATCATTATTATCATTATTATTATTATTGTCGTATTAATTACAGTTTTTGTATGAGACAAATGTGATAAAATGGAGACAAACGAAACGTTTTGGTCGTTATGTGTAAATAACTATTGTGAGATCTTATTTCTATATTATTGAACTTTATTCTTACTATATGCTTATACTTTCCTAAATGCTTAATTTTTCTAGTATTATAAAACATTATTATTATTATTATTATTATGATTATTATGATGATGATTATTATTATGATTATTATTATGATCTACAGAACAGATCTACAGAAGTTAAGGCTAACAAAGACCTTAAGATCCACTCTAAAGTTACCCCGAGAGAAAGGAAAGAGTAGGGGGTTAAGAGAAGAGAATAAGGGGTTAAGTAAGTACCAACACCTATCACTCGTGGGTTAACATTCATTCAGAAAAAGAGAAAAAAGACTCACCATCATCATCCGCCGGCCACTGCCGACAAGTCAGAAAAATAGTCGAAGAGAATAGGAAAGGGGTGAAAGATGAAAAGAAGTAAAATAAGAACGCTTACAAACCATGCAAACACAGTCTTAACTCACTGTCATACCATGCAAACTACAGACATGCAAGTAAAGAGAGTTACAGACATGCAAGTAAGGAGAGGATAAGAAAAATAAAAATAAAAAAGTAAGTAAAGTTAAACAAAAAGTGGGTTAGTTTACGCTACGAGCTACATCTACGTTCGTGTTAGTCTAATTTTTTTTTTTATTAATCTTTTGCTGGCATATCACAAACTGGCATTATCGTCAACCGACTCATCCTCGACCACCACCACTAGAGCTCCTGTTGCTAATTGTTTTTTTTTTTTTTAAACAACGATAATATTTTTAAAATGCCTATCCAGACGGTTCTTAAATATATTAACGCTGGTAGAGTTCACGACGGGCGCGGAAAGATTATTCCATTTATCAATTACTTTAAACGTAAAGAAGTTTTTAGCGATATTAGTAATGAAACGTCTGCCACTCAACTTAAATCCGTTATTACGAGTATTGCTATTATCGAAAGTGAACAGTTTGTCAAAATTTACGTTATCGATGTTATTACCGATTTTGAAAACTTCAATAAGCTCCCCCCTTAATTTCCTAGTTTCGAGTGAATGCAAGTCTAACTCTTTAATTCTATTTTCATAAGGTTTGTTCCGCAATGACGGAATTAGGTTCGTGGCACGACGCTGAACCCTTTCTAACCTATCAATATCCTCACGCAAATATGGGCACCAAAACTGAACGGCATATTCTAAATGAGGCCTGACTAGGGACTTGTAAAGGGGCAATATAATATTCTTCGATTTAAATTTGAAATTACGGGCTATGAAGCCCTCCTCATTACCAGTAAAAGTCTCGTAATTAACATTAGGGCAGTTAAAGTCTCCGACAATTATACTATTCCGATTGTCAATAAAGTTACCAAGAAGTGAGTAAAATCTAGTATCGGTGTCGAACGGTTGAATGGGAGGTCTATAAACAACAACAAAAGTAAAACTAATACTACGCGCCCTAACTTCAACGCATTAATTGCTGCCGGAAAATCTATCTTAACCTCGATAGCCTAAGAAAATTACGAATGTACAGCAAAACGCCGCCACCAAACCTATGTAACCTATCATTAGTAAAGAGTTTAAAACCCGGTATATCAAGTTCCCCCAACAAGTCCCAAGTCACGGTATTTAACCACGTTTCAGTGATAGCAACTATATCGTAGTTGCCGGAATAAATTATCGCCTTAAATTGATTTAATTTATTTCTAATACTACACACGTTACAATAAAAGACGTTTAAGTTATTTTTTACCACGGCCAGGCGTTTTAAACTATTTTTCACGTCGGGCGAGCGTTCCCGGACCCACAACGTTTAAAGAGGGCTTCGACCTATACAGCTTTCGCACGTTTTCGTGTATTAACCTACTTAGCTTAGCATTACCTATTTCATTAAAATGCACCCCATCTTTTATAAAAAGGGTAGGATCACTGAATTCGGACCACAGATTTACGAAGGGTACATTTTCCTCAGCACAAATCTTTTCTAATTTATTATTCAAAAATATTGTTTTTGACGTAATCCTAAGACCCAACCCGTGCCTAGGGGTAATACCTAGAACTAAAGACCTATCTGACCTCGCCTTCAGGGACCTAATTAACCCCTATATCTCTCCAAAAGGTCAGGCACTCTCGTATCGGGCCTATACGAGTCGTTGCCTCCTACCATCGTCACCAACAACGAGTGACGGGAAGCAACGTCAATCCTATCCACTTCGTCTCTAACTCTGTCAACCCTGGCCCCTGGGAGACAGACCCTCTTCCTCTTGGTTGGATGCCGTTCAACGAACTCTTTGTCCGTGTGGCGCACTAAAGAGTCCCCAATTAAAATAGTTTCCCCCTCATTCACGTCCCTTTCCAAATGGGCGAAAGGGTTCGAAACCTCGATGGAGGGGGGGGGGATTCCTATCACTTAACGTACGCGGCCTAGCTCCACCCTTAACTTCTCTAAATCCCTCCCCATCTACTACTCTCGGACCAACCTTAACCCCTTCTTCAACTTTATCCAATCTTCCCGACAAGCTACCTAAACTAGAAACTAGGTTACGTACCTCACCCTTCAAATTACTAACGTCTTCAACGTCAGTATTCGTTCGGCTTTCGTCAACCGTAGCCCTACCCCTGCCCAGATCAAGCGTTGCTAGTCTTTCCGTTACCTCATGTACACTGTGTTTTATGTCAACTATTTCCTCCATTAACTCGCAAAAGAAACAAACTGATCTCTCGGTAATCGCCATAGGACCGCCGTTATAAACTTTAAATTCCGAATACCACCGGTTTACCCTACACCTAACACACGACGCTTTCTGCGACGGCATCGCGCAGTTAAAAATTAGTTTATAACCGTCACAATTCAATTACTTAACTATAACAGTGTGAATATAAACGCAAGTATATAAAATTCAAAACTTTCCAAAAGTAAAATTCTTAGCAATATACAAAAGTAGATGCAATATCAGAGAGCTCAGGAAATGCGTCCGTTCAGTACAGAGTCTGGCTGATTATGATTATTATGATGATGATTATTATGATGATGATTATTATCTACAGATCTACAGAAGCTAAGGCTAACAAAGACCCTAAGATCCACTCTAAGGTTAGCCCGAGAGAAAGGAAAGAGTAGGGGGTTAAGAGAAGAGAATAATGGGTTAAGCAAGTAGCAAAAGCTATCATTCATGGGTTAACATTCATTCAGAAAAAGAGAAAAAAGGCTCACCATCATCACCCGCCGGCCACTGCCGACAAGTCGGAAAAATAGTCGAAGAGAATAGGAAAGGGGTGAAAAATGAAAAGTAGTAAAATAAGAACGCTTACAGACCATGCAAACACAGTCTTCACACAGTCATACAATGCAAACTACAGACATGCAAGTAAAGAGAGTTCCAGACATGCAAGTAAAGAGAGTTCCAGACATGCAAGTAAGGAGAGGATAAGAAAAAAAAAAAAAAGTAGGTAAAGTTAAACAAAAAGTGGGTTAATTTACGGTACGAGCTACATCGTCGTTCGTGTTAGTCTAATTTTTTTTTTATATATAATCATTTTTTTGCTGGCATATCACACGCTGGCATGTCACAAGCTGGCATTAATCGTCAACAGACTCATCCTCGACCACCACCCCCAGAGCTCCTGTTAGTAATTGTTTTTTATTTTAAACAACGTTAATATTTTTAAAATGCCTATCTAAGCGGTTCTTAAATATATTAACGCTGCTAGAGTTAACGACTGACGCGGGAAGATTATTCCATTTATCAATTACTTTAAACGTAAAGAAGTTTTTAGCGATATTAGTAATGAAACGTCTGCGACGCAACTTAAATCCGTTATTACGAGTATTGCTATTATCGAAAGTGAACAGTTTGTCAAAATTTACGTTATCGAAGTTATTAATGATTTTGAAAACTTCAATAAGCTCCCCCCTTAATCTCCTAGTTTCGAGTGAATGCAAGTCTAACTCTTTAATCCTACTTTTATAAGGCTTGTTGCGCAATGACAGAATTAGTTTCGTGGCACGACGCTGAACCCTTTCTATGATTATTATGATGATGATTATTATGATGATTATGGTCTACAGATCTACAGAAGCTAAGGCTAACAAAGACTCTAAGATCCACTCTAAGGTTAACCCGAGAGAAAGGAAAGCGTAGGGGGTTAAGAGAAGAGAATAAGGGGTTAATTAAGTAGCAACACCTATCACTCATGGGTTAACATTCATTCAGAAAAAGAGAAAGAAAGGCTCACCATCATCATCGGTCGGCCACTGCCGACAAGTCCGAAAAATAGTCGGAGAGAATAGGAAAGGGGTGAAAGATGAAAAGAAGTAAAATAAGAACGCTTACAAACCATGCAAACACAGTCTTAACTCACTATCATACCATGCAAACTACAGACATGCAAGTAAGGAGAGGATAAGAAGGAAAAAAAAAACTAGGTAAAGTAAAACAAAAAGTAGGTTAGTTTACGCTACGACCTACATCTACGATCGTGTTAGTCTAATTTTTTTTTTCTTTGCTGGCATCACACACTGGCATGTCAGAAGCTGGCATTATTGTCAAGAGACTCATCCTCGATCACCACCCCTAGAGCTCCTGTTGCTAATTGTTTTATTATATCAAACAACGTTAATAATTTTAACGAGGGAGAGGGAAAAGGGGGAGGCTGAGAGGGAAAAGGGGAAGGCTGAGAGGGAGAAGGGGGATTGTCTTATTATTATATTAAACAACGTTAATATTTTTAAAATGCGTATCTAAACGGTTCTTAAACATATTAACGCTGGTAGAGTTCACGACGGACGCGGGAAGATTATTCCATTTATCAGTTACTTTAAACGTAAAGAAGTTTTTAGCGATATTAGTGATGAAACGTCTGCCATGCAACTTAAATCCGTTATTACGAGTATTATTATTATCGAAAGTGAACAATTTGTCAAAATTTACGTTATCGATGTTATTAACGATTTTGATAACTTCAATAAGCTCCCCCCTTAATCTCTTAGTTTCGAGTGAATACAGGTCTAACTCTTTAATCCTATCTTCATAAGGCTTGTTGCGCAATGACGGAATCAGTTTCGTGACACGAAGCTGAACCCTTTCTAACCTATCAACATCCTCACGCAAGTACGGGCACCAAAACTGAACGGCATATTCTAAATGAGGCCTGACTAGGGACTTGTAAAGGGGCAATACAATATCCTTCGATTTAAATTCGAAATTACGCGCTATGAAGACTAACATCCTATTAGCTTTTGCGCAAGACTCCAGGCACTGGTTCCTAACCTTTAAATCCTTAGATACGCGTACGCCTAAATCTACTTCCTCGTCAACGCTCGCTAACTCCCTATCATCCATCGTGTACGTGTAATTATTGTTACGAGAACCTATATGCAAAACTTTACATTTGTCTACGTTAAATTGCATCTGCCACTTATCCGTCCACTCAATAATCCTATTCACATCGTCTTGGAGCCTATTTCTATCGTCTACGTTAAGAACTTTACCGCCTATTTTAGTATCGTCCGCGAATTTTGACACGTTAATAGTCAATCCTACATCTATGTCGTTAATGTAAATTACGAATAGCAATGGGCCAAACACTGAACCCTGTGGGACACCGCTACCTGCATCCAACCACTCCGATTCACTACCATTAACTACGACCCTCTCCCTCCTAGCACGAAGCCATTCTTCTAACCAGTTAGCTACTTCACTGCGTATACCGTGCGCTTTGACCTTCGCAATTAATCTCCTATGCGGAACTGTATCGAACGCCTTTTTAAAATCTAAATAACGTCAGCCGCTCTATGCCTATCGTATTCGCGCACTATTTCGTTATAAAATTCTAACAAATTAGTTAAACAAGACCTATGGCGTCGAAACCCATGCTGACTACTATTAATCAAATCTCTGATTTCTAAGTGATCGATGATACGATCCCTAACTACGGATTCCAAAAGTTTACCTACAATTGACGTTAAGCTAATGGGCCTATAACACTGGTCAACAAAGATTTTTCATCAGAGTTAATTTTGCGGTGGCTGGATAGCATGTTTCACGCTGATTCCAAAACTGCATTCAGATTTTTTCTAGCACGTATAGTTTTCAAGATGAAGGCATATATATAACTACACAGATTTAACCATTTTAAATAGGCAAAATACTAATATTTCAACATTTTATTGTGTTTATTTTATTGTGTTGTTTTAGTTTATTCATCTTATTTATTTCAATTGTCTTAATTATACATCTTATGTATTTCAGGTGTGAGCTTTTACGTCTAGCAGCATTGTGATTCAGGCAACAACGCCGTGCTTTGTGTGTCAAAAGATCAGTCCAGTCCAAGAACTTGTTGTGTCAAGTTGGTGTAAATTTTTTTTTAATTTATAGTTTGCTCAGGTCAGTCAACATGCCTCGGCAATGTAAGAATGACCCCGACAAGTTCTGTTTCGTATGCGGCCAGTTGACAACTAAAACACAGCGACGAAGTATTACAACCGACATTAAGAAAATATACAAGCTATACTTTGGTTGCCATCTAGGTGACCAAGGTAAACCATGGGCGCCACATCAAATCTGTTCTGGCTGTTCAAATGGATTACGTGATTGGCTTAACAAAAAGAAAGCTTCAATGCCATTTGCCATACCCATGATATGGAGGGAGCCGAGAGATCATCATGAAGACTGTTATTTTTGTAGTGTGAACTTAATGGGGTTTTCTGCCAAGAACAAACACCAGATTGTATATCCAAACTTGGATTCAGCACGTAGACCAGTAAAACATGATGAAACATTGCCCATTCCAATTCCCCCAAGTGATAGGCTAGATTCTATCATAGATGACATGGAAAGTGATGAAGGTGCAACTGGCGTTTCCGGACCATCTACAGAACCAGAGTACACTTTTGAAGGTAGACATTTAGAGCCTAAAAAGTTAACCCAAGGACAGTTGAATGATCTTGTTAGAGACTTATCGCTGTCTAAAGAGAAATCAGAGCTTCTCGCCTCAAGACTAAAGGAGAACAATTTACTTGAGAACAATGTTCGTATTAGTTACTACCGAAAGCGGAATTTTGAATTAACAGCATTCTTTTCAGTAGACGGTCCTCTCTGTTATTGCCATGACATCAATGGACTATTTACAGCCATATCTCAGACGTATGTGGCATCTGAGTGGCGCCTCTTTATTGATTCGTCGCAGAGAAGCCTGAAAGCAGTTCTTTTGCATAATGGTAATATAATGCCATCCATCCCCATTGCCAATTCCGTCCATCTAAGAGACATATGACAATATGGATATACTACTTAAGGCAATCAAATACGACAGTCATCAATGGAATGTTTGTGGAGATCTAAAAGTTATAGGAATGCTTATGGGTATGCAGTCAGGATTCACAAAATTTTGTTGTTTCCTTTGCCTGTGGGACAGTCGCGCCACTATAGAACATTACACCAAAAGTGACTGGCCACTTAGGTATACATATGTCCCAGGGATAAGCAATGTCCAGTCTGTCCCTTTAGTGGATCCCCAAAAGATCTATCTGCCACCTCTTCACATTAAACTTGGTTTAATGAAGAATTTTGTTAAAGCAATGGGTAAAGTCAATTCTGAAGGGTTCCAATACCTTTCAAGGAAATTTCCGAAGGTTACTGCAGCAAAATTGAAGGAAGGAATTTTTGTTGGGTCACAAATAAGGGAGGTTTTGAATGACACTGAATTTGAAAAAGTCCTTAGTCCGCTGGAATTGAAGGCTTGGCTGGCGTTCAAATGGATATGTGAAAACTTTCTTGGAAGCAACAAGTCACCTGCGTATAAGGATGGAGTCAAGAACCTCCTGGATGCCTTCAAAGAAATGGAGTGTCGAATGTCGTTAAAAATTCACTTCCTGCATTCCCACTTAGATTTCTTTCCTGAAAACCTTGGTGCAGTGAGTGACGAGCAAGGAGAGCGCTTCCATCAAGATATTCAGATGATGGAGAAGCGCTACCAAGGATATTGGAATGAAAGCATGATGGCGGACCATTGTTGGATGCTGTATCGTGACAATCCAGGCCAAATTTACAAAAGGAAATCACACTCACAGCGCTTTTAATAAAATAATGTATATATTCTTTATTTATAAGTACATTGAATAAGGTATATGAATATTTGTTGTTTAGCATTCCTAAGTGTGATCTATACATCCATAAATTTTCTTATAGCAATATCAAAAACTTAAAAATATCAAAACCAGTGTATCTATATAACTATACGTGCTAGAAAAAAAATAAAACCAGATTCGGAATCAGCGCGAAAGATGCATTAAGAAAAGTGTGATCATGTTTGTGATGAGAAAAATAAGTTTCATTTTGTTGGCCAGTGTAATTGCTAGCTACTGCGCGGTCGCCTTTTTTTAAAAATAGGCGTGACGTTAGCTAATTTGAAGTCTTCAGGAATAATCCCCGTTTCGAGTGACTGATTAAAAATCTTCGTTAAGGGGCCTACGATAACGTCTTCCAAATCTATCAAATGTCTGGGATAAAAAGCGTCAGGGCTTGGAGCCTTGCTAACTTTTAGCCTATCGATATAACGCGGAATCTCACCCTCGTAAACAGTTATTTCATCCAAAATAGTCTCGCTACTAAATGGAACGACATCGTCCACGTCGGGGACATTATTTACGTCTTCTAGGGTAAAAACTGTCGCAAAAAAATTATTGAAAATACCCGCCATCGCCTGAGCGTCAGAAGCCAAAGCGCCATTAACATCCACTACAGGGCCTATATTATCTTTTATCGGCTAACGATTATTGACGTATTCAAAAAACATTTTTTCATTATGTTTACTATCCGCAACTATAAGTATCTCTAAATTACGCTTAGCATTCCTAACTGATCTTTTAACCTGACGTCTAAGCTCGATATATCTATTAAAGTTAGCTGCCGTGCCATTGCGCTTATTAAGTCTATACGCTCTATTACGCTCGTTTATGAACTCGCCTATTTCCCTAGTCCACCACTTGGGCCTACCATGATTTCTAGCGCGCTTGGGCCTACGAGGAATAAACTCCCTTTCAATATTTATAAAACTTTCTTTAAACGCCTCCCAATGCAAATTTGTGTCATTACCCATAAATAAGTTATCCCAAATAAGTTATCCCAGTCCACTACTCTCATCCTATCCACAAAACTATCAAAATTAGCCCTACGAAAATCAGGGACGTCTATTACGTTACTATCCTTAGTGTTTTCTATCGATAACTTAAACCTAAGAATTTGATGATCACTACATCCTAAACTCTCGCCTACTTCTAAACTATCGACTATATTTTCGCCGTTCGTCATCACCAAATCTAAAATATTGTCACCGCGCGTTGGTTCGGTAACTATCTGTCGTAAAAAATTATCCTCCATGAACTCAATCAATCTCAAACCCTCCTCATTACCAGTAAAAGTCTCGTAATTAACATTAGGGCAGTTAAAGTCTCCGACAATTATACTATTCCGACTGTCAATAAGTTACCAAGAAGTGAGTAAAATCTAGTATCGGTGACGAAGGGTTGAACGGGAGGTCTATAAACAACAACAAAATTAAAACTAATACTACGCGCCCTAACTTCAACACATATCGCATTAATTACTGCCTAAAATCTAACTTAACCTCGATAGCCCTAAGGGAATTACGAATGTACAGCAAAACGCCGCCACCAATCCTATGTAACCTATGATTAGTAAAGAGTTTAAAACCCGATATATCAAGTTCCCTCAACAAGTCCCGAGTCACGGAATTTAACCAAGTTTCAGTGATAGCAACTATATCGTAGTTGCCGGAATAAATTATCGCCTTAAATTCATTTAATTTATTTCTAATACTACGCGCGTTACAATAAAAGACGTTTAAGTTATTTTTTACTACGGGCGGGCGTTTTAAAATATTTTTCACGTCGGGCGAGCGTTCCCCGGATCCACAACGTTTAAAGAAGGCTTCGACCTATAGAGCTTTCGCACGTTTTCGTCTATTAACCTAACTAGCCTAGCATTACCTGTTTCATTAAAATGCACCCCATCTTTTATAAAAAGGCTAGGATCACTGAATTCGGACCACAGCTTTACGAAATGAACATTTTCCTCAGCACAAATCTCTTCTAATTTAGCATTCACAAATATCGTTTTAGACATAATCCTAAGACCCAACCCGTGCCTAGGGGTAATACCTAGAACTAAATACCTATCTGACCTCGCCTTTAGGGACCTAATTAACCCCTATATCTCTCCAAAAGGTTAGGCACTCTCGTATCGGGCCTATACGAGTCGTTGCCTCCTACCATCGTCACCAACATCGTCTGACGGGAGGCAACGTCAATCCTATCCACTTCGTCTCTAACTTTGTTAACCCTGGCCCCTGGGAGACATACCCTCCTCCTCTTGGTTGGATGCCGTTCAACGAACTCCCGTGTGGCGCACTAAATAGTCCCCAATTAAAATAGTTTCCCCCTCATTCACGTCCCTTTCCAAATGGGCGAAAGGGTTCGAAACCTCGATGGAGGGGGGGGGGATTCCTATCACTTAACGTACGCGGCCTAGCTCCACCCTTAACTTCTCTAAATCCCTCCCCATCTACTACTCTCGGACCAACCTTAACCCCTTCTTCAACTTTATCCAATCTTCCCGACAAGCTACCTAAACTAGAAACTAGGTTACGTACCTCACCCTTCAAATTACTAACGTCTTCAACGTCAGTATTCGTTCGGCTTTCGTCAACCGTAGCCCTACCCCTGCCCAGATCAAGCGTTGCTAGTCTTTCCGTTACCTCATGTACACTGCGTTTTATGTCAACTATTTCCTCCATTAACTCGCAAAAGAAACAAACTGATCTCTCGGTAATCGCCATAGGACCGCCGTTATAATCTTTAAATTCTGAATACCACCGGTTTACCCTACACCTAACACACTACGCTTTCTGCGACGGCATCACGCAGTTAAAAATTAGTTTATAACCGTTACAAGTTTAAATTAAATTAAGCCGGCACACTATGAAAACTTCTAAATCGCTAAAAACCACTAATATTCAATTACTTAATTAACTACACAGAGTCAGCCAGACTCTGTACTGAACGGACGCATTTCCTATTCTCTGATGTTGCATCTACTTTTGCATATTGCTGAGAATTTTACTTTGGGAAAGTTTTGAATTTTATATACTTGCGTTTATATTTACGTTGTTATAGTTAAATAATTGAATATTAGTGGTTTTTAGCGATTTAGAAGTTTTCATAGCGTGCCGGCTTAATTTAATTTAAACTTGTGACGGTTTAAACTAATTTTTAACTGCGCGATGCCGTCGCAGAAAGCGTCGTGTGTTAGGTGTAGGGTAAACCGGTGGTATTCGGAATTTAAAGATTATAACGGCGGTCCTATGGCGATTACCGAGAGATCAGTTTGTTTCTTTTGCGAGTTAATTGAGGAAATAGTTGACATAAAACGCAGTGTACGTGAGGTAACGGAGAGACTTGCAACGCTTGATGAGGGCAGGGGTAGGGCTACGGTTGACGAAAGCCGAACCAATACTAACGTTGAAGACGTTAGTAATTTGAAGGGTGAGGTGCGTAACCCAGTTTCTAGTTTAGGTAGCTTGTCGGGAAGGTTGGATAGAGTTGAGAACGGAGGGATTTAGAGAAGTTAAGGGTGGAGCTAGGCCGCGTACGTTAGGTGATAGGAATCCCCCCCCTATCGAGGTTTCGAAGCCTTTCGCCCATTTGGAAAGGGACGTGAATGAGGGGGAAACTATTTTAATTGGGGACTCTTTAGTGCGCCACATGGACAAAGAGTTCGTTGAACGGCATCCAACCAAGAGGAGGAGGTTCTGTCTCCCAGGGGCCAGGGTTGACAGAGTTAGAGACGAAGTGGATAGGATTGACGTTGCCTCCCGTCACTCATGTTGGTGACGATGGTAGGAGGCAACGACTCGTATAGGCCCGATACGAGAGTGCCTGACCTTTTGGAGAGATATAGGGGTTAATTAGGTCCCTGAAGGCGAGGTCAGATAGGTCTTTAGTTCTAGGTATTACCCCTAGGCACGGGTTGGGTCTTAGGATTACGTCAAAAACAATATTTTTGAATAATAAATTAGAAGAGATTTGTGCTGAGGAAAATGTACCCTTCGTAAAGCTGTGGTCCGAATTCAGTGATCCTAGCCTTTTTATAAAAGATGGGGTGCATTTTAATGAAATAGGTAATGCTAGGCTAGGTAGGTTAATAGACGAAAACGTGCGAAAGCTGTATAGGTCGAAGCCTTCTTTAAACGTTGTGGGTCCGGGGAACGCGGGCCCGACGTGAAAAATAGTTTAAAACGCGGGCCCGTGGTAAAAAATAACTTAAACGTCTTTTATTGTAACGCGCGTAGTATTAGAAATAAATTAAATGAATTTAAGGCGATAATTTATTCCGGCAACTACGATATAGTTGCTATCACTGAAACTTGGTTAAATACCGTGACTCGGGACTTGTTGGGGGAACTTGATATACCGGGTTTTAAACTCTTTACTAATGATAGGTTACATAGGTTTGGTGGCGGCGTTTTGCTGTACATTCGTAATTCCCTTAGGGCTATCGAGGTTAAGTTAGATTTTCCGGCAGCAATTAATGCGATATGTGTTGAAGTTAGGGCGCGTAGTATTAGTTTTAATTTTGTTGTTGTTTATAGACCTCCCGTTCAACCCCTCGATACAGATACTAGATTTTACTCACTTCTTGGTAATTTTTGACAATCGGAATAGTATAATTGTCGGAGACTTTAACTGCCCTAATGTTAATTACGAGAATTTTACTGGTAATGAGGAGGGTTTGAGATTGATTGAGTTTATGGAAGATAACTTTTTACGACAGATAGTTACCGAACCAACGCGCGGTGACAATATTTTAGATTTGGTGATGACGAACGGCGAAAATAGTCGAAGGTTTAGAAGTAGGCGAGAGTTTAGGATGTAGTGATCATCAAATTCTTAGGTTTAAGTTATTGATAGAAAACACTAAGGATAGTAACGTAATAGAAGTCCCTGATTTTCGTAGGGCTAATTTTGATAGTTTTGCGGATAGGATGAGAGTAGTGGACTGGGATAACTTATTTATGGGTAATGACACAAATTTGCATTGGGTGGCGTTTAAAGAAAGTTTTAGGAATATTGAAAGGGAGTTTATTCCTCGTAGGCCCAAGCGCGCTAGAAATCATGGTAGGCCAAGTGGTGGACTAGGGAAATAGGCGAGTTCATAAACGAGCGTATAGAGCGTATAGACTTAATAAGCGCAATGGCACGGCAGCTAACTTTAATAGATATATCGAGCTTAGACGTCAGGTTAAAAGATCAGTTAGGAATGCTAAGCGTAATTTAGAGATACTTATAGCTGCGGATAGTAAACATAATCCAAAAAAGTTTTTTGAATACGTCAATAATCGTAAGCCGATAAAAGATAACATAGGCCCTCTAGTGGATGTTAATGGCGCTTTGGCTTCTGACGCTCAGGCGATGGCGGGTATTTTCAATAACTTTTTTGCGACAGTTTTTACCGTAGAAGACGTAAATAATGTCCCCGACGTGGACGATATCGTTCCATTTAGTAGCGAGACTATTTTGGATGAAATAACTGTTTACGAGGGTGAGATTGCGCATTATATCGATAGGCTAAAAGTTAGCAAGGCTCCAGGCCCTGACGCTTTTTATCCCAGACATTTGAAAGATTTGAAAGACGTTATCGTAGGCCCCTTAACGAAGATTTTTAATCAGTCACTCGAAACGGGGATTATTCCTGAAGACTTCAAATTAGCTAACGTCACGCCTATTTTTAAAAAAGGCGACCCGCAGTAGCTAGCAATTATAGGCCCATTAGCTTAACGTCAATTGTCGGTAAACTTTTGGAATCCGTAGTTAGGGATCGTATCATCGATCACTTAGAAAGTAGAGATTTGATTAATAGTAGTCAGCATGGGTTTCGACGCCATAGGTCTTGTTTAACTAATTTGTTAGAATTTTATAACGAAATAGTGCGCGAATACGATAGGCATAGAGCGGCTGACGTTATTTATTTAGATTTTAAAAAGGCGTTCGATACAGTTCCGCATAGGAGATTAATTGCGAAGGTCAAAGCGCACGGTATACCGCGGTCAGGTAGCTAACTGGTTAGAAGAATGGCTTCGTGCTAGGAGGCAGAGGGTCGTAGTTAATGGTAGTGAATCGGGGTGGTTGGATGTAGGTAGCGGTGTCCCACAGGGTTCAGTGTTAGGCCCATTGCTATTCCTATTACGTTAACGACAAAGATGTAGGTGATTGACTAGTAACGTGTCAAAATTCGCGGACGTACTAAATAGGCGGTAAGGTTGTTAACGAGGACGATAGAAATAGGCTCCAAGACGATGTAAATAGGATTATGGAGTGGACGGATAAGTGGCAGATGCAATTTAACGTAGACACAAATGTAAAGTTTTGCATGTAGGTTCTCGTAACAATAATTACACGTACACGATGGATGATAGGGAGTTGGCGAGCGTTGACGAGGAAGTAGATTTAGGCGTACGCGTATTTAAGGATTTAAAGGTTAGGAACCCAGTGCCTGGAGTCTTGCGCAAAAGCTAATAGGATGTTAGGCTTCATAGCGCGTAATTCGAATTTAAATCGAAAGATATTATATTGCCCCTTTACAAATCCCTAGTCAGGCCTCATTTAGAATATGCCGTTCAGTTTTGGTGCCCGTACTTGCGTGAGGATATTGATAGGTTAGAAAGGGTTCAGCGTCGTGCCACGAAACTAATTCCGTCATTGCGCAACAAGCCTTATGAAGATAGGATTAAAGAGTTAGACCTGTATTCACTCGAAACGAGGAGATTAAGGGGGGAGCTTATTGAAGTTTTCAAAATCGGTAATAACATCGATAACGTAAATTTTGACAAATTGTTCACTTTCGATAATAGTAATACTCGTAATAACGGACTTAAGTTGCGTGGCAGACGTTTCATTACTAATATCGCTAAACACTTCTTTACATCTAAAGTAATTGATAAATGGAATAATCCTCCCGCGCCCGTCGTGAATTCTACCAGCGTTCATGTGTTTAAGAACCGTCTTGACAGACATTTTAAAAATATTAACGTTGTTTAAAAAAAAAAAAAATTAGCAACATGAGCTCTGGAGGTGGTGGTCGAGGATGAGTCTGTTGACGATTAATGCCAGCTTGTGACATGCCAGCGTGTGATGCCAGTAATAAAATTATTAAAAAAAAAAAAAAAAATAGACTAACACGAACGTAGATGTAGCTCGTAGCGTAAACTAACCCACTTTTTCTTTAACTTTACCTACTTTTTTTTCTTTTTTTTTCTTATCCTCTCCTTACTTTGCATGTCTGTAACTCTCTTTTCTTGCATGTTTGTAGTTTGCATAGTATGACAGTGAGTTAAGACTGTGTTTGCATGGTTTGTAAGCCTTCTTATTTTACTTCTTTTCATCTTTCACCCCTTTCCTATTCTCTCCGACTATTTTTCTGACTTGTCGGCAGTGGCCGGCGGATGATGATAGTGAGTCTTTTTTCTCTTTTTCTGAATGAATATTAACCCACGAGTGATAGGTGTTCCTCCTTACTTAACCCCTTATTCTCTTTTCTTCTCTTAACCCCCTACTCTTTCCTTTCTCTCGGGCTAACCTTAGAGTGGATCTTAGGGTCTTTGTTAGCCTTGGCTTCTGTAGATCTGTAGATCTAAATATAAACGCAAGTATATACAATTCAAAACTTTCCAAAAGTAAAATTCTTAGCAATATGCAAAAGTAATTGCAATATCAGAGAGCTCAGGGAATGCGTCCGTTCAGTACAGTCTGGCTGACGAATCCGTATGATGATTATTATGATGATGATTATTATTATTATTATTATTATAATTATTTATTATTATTATGATTATGATTATTATTATGATTATTATTATTATGATTGTTATGATTTAGCAGATTAGTTGTGGTTAACTAGATGTGACTTCGTAGCAGGTGAGATGTGCCACTTGTATATTATATTCTTATTGTTACAGTTCAGGCAACTAGGTTAGGTAGACCATCAAGCTAGGCAAGTGCTCAGGAATCGTGTAGAGTAAGCTAGTCTCTGTAATATTTATAATATTTCGAAATGTGAAATTTAATGGATCACATCACCTCAAATTCTGTTCACACAGATCAATTATCAAACAAGATAAGAGAGTATTTTAGCAAAATCTAACAGAATATGTAATGTTATGTTCTCCTCAGGAGCACTACTGAAAAAATATTTGGAAAAGCCTTCCTCAGCAAAGCCTGATGAGCATCATGAGCCAACAGCAGAACCATCCTCTATGCAACCTCAAACACCAGTAGAAGTAGAGCCTGATGAACCAACAAGTGGCCCATCTTCTGTTCAGCTTCAAACACCACACACAAGCATTTCTACTGAGCAACAAGAACCAAGATCTGCTCCACCGTTTGATCCGTTGCTGGCCAGTTGTCCTGTCAGATGCCTTGAAGACAGGTCTGGTGTCTCGAGGACCATTTCATATCAGTCCAGATTTCACATTCCCTAAAAGAGAGGACGGTAGAAGCGTTCATCACCATTACATGTACAGAACATTAATTAATGGGGAAAAAATAAAGCGAAGCTGGCTGATGTACTCTAGAAGGAATGATGCTCTTTATTGCTTCTGCTGCAAGTTTTTTTCAAGGAAGTCGTACAAACTAATTACGGATGGGCTTTCAGACTGGATAAACGTTGGTTCGCTTGTGAAAGGCCATGAAAATAGTTCAGAACATGCAGATAATATGGCAACATGGAAGGATCTGGAACTGCGGCTAAAAACTGGGAGGACCATTGACCAAACTGAAATGTCATTAATGGAGGTAGAACGAAGACGCTGGCGAGATGTTCTCACACGTCTTGTAAGTATAATCCAATCACTGGCAGAGAGAAACCTTGCTTTTAGGGGGTCTTCCTCTACATTGTACAATCGAGACAATGGCAACTTCTTGAAGGAGGTTGAGCTGCTTGCCAAATTTGATCCAGTGATGAAACAACACATCAGCAGAGTCGAAAGTGGCCAATATAGTCATTCAAGTTACCTAGGAAACATCATTCAAAATGAGCCCATTGGGTCCATTAGTGGGAAGATCTTGGATGCCATTGTTGCAGAAATAAAACAAGCTAAATATTACTCGCTCGTTTTAGACGGCACTCCAGACATAAGCCACCAAGAACAGATGTCGATTATTATCAGAACTGTTAAAATGGGTGAAGTACCAGAAATAAAAGAATACTTCTTGGGCTTTCTTGAGGCTTCAGAAAGTAAAGGCCTGGGTGTATCAGTTCTGATTCTGAAGAGACTAGATGAACTGAATATTCACTTTGATGACTGCAGAGGACAGTCATATGACAACGGAGCGAACATGAAGGGCAAGAACAAAGGTGTTCAGGCAAGGTTATTAGAGAAGAACTGTCGTCCACTCTATGTTCCATGTGGGGATCACACTCTGAATCTTGTAGTGGCTGATGCAGCTAAAGCTTCCACAGATGCCATCAGCTTCTTTGGCAACGTACAAAAATTGTACAACCTTTTTGCAGCAGCTACACAGAGATGGACAATCCTAAAGAAGCACGTGAACATAACACTCAAGTCTTGGAGTGAAACCAGGTGGGAGAGCCGGCTTAAGAGCATTGAGACTGTGCGATACCAGAGCCACAACATCAGAGAGGCCCTGTTGGAAGTCAGAAACAATGCCACAGATGCCATAGCCAGGACTGAAGCACAAGTACTTGCAGAGGAGGTAGGGTCTTATCGCTTTCAGATTTGCGCAGTAGTATGGTATGACATTCTTCATGCAGTTAACCATGTGAGCAAACTTCTGCAGTTTCCTACAATGCAGTTTGATGTGGCACTGTAGGGTGTGTCAATTTGGGAGGTGAAAATTAATTTTTGCCAATTCCTTCACTGAGGGGTTTTAAAAATATGTTTTTGGATGTGAAGAATTCAAATCTGCTATTATTTTTGTGATTGCTCAACACTTAGCTTGGTAAATCTACGTTTGATTAAAAAGCACATAAATTGCTCTCGGAAAACAACATTTATTAATTTTAGCTTCTCAAAATGTCAGGTAATGCTATAAAAATTTTAGTTTCTCTGCATAAAACATATCCTAGTAATCATAAAACATATCCTTGTAATCATAAAACAACATTAGAAAGTAATGACATCAGTAAAAAAAAATATTTAAACAACAAGTTTCATCAAGTCTTGCTTTGATTCGTTCTTGGACATCAGCTGCCGACTTGCTTCTTGGCCTCTGATATAGCCCTCACGTTTCTCATGTGTATACACCCTGCCTGCTGCCTCTGTGACTTGTTTCACACACCTCTCTATTGACTGAGCATGACAGGGCCACTGTGGAACTTGCATAGGCTTGTCAAAGAACTTCTTTACTTCCGCTGTAGTCAGTTTACACGTCAAAGGAGGTTCAAATACCCCGTCAGACCAGTCTGTCAGCTCCAACACGGAAGAAACACTGGGGTTGATGGAAGGTGTCTTCCTGGGACGTACAGAAAGATCTCCAAGTGTGTCATCATCTCCACCCCTCATGTCAACAATCTTTTCGACACCAGCTCTCCTCTCCTCACTGTCATCTGAGCACAAGAGTGTCTGGATTATCATTTCGCTGAATGCATGCCATGCTGAGCGCTTGATGGTTGGCAAAACAGCATCCACTACAGCCTTCTTTTGCAGCCTAACTAGCCGCAGCTGAAACAAGATGTGGCGTGGGCCTTCCACCCAAGAGTGTTTTACTTTGATGTTGAACCAACAGGGGTAGTACACACCAACAATGTATTCCACTATCAGTCTTAAGTTGTTGAGGGTTTTTCCTTTAAGGCCATGTTTTGAAACCCATATGCGACAAAGCCTGTTTGCTGTTGTCAACCACCTTGAATGGCTCACTGGACCAATTTCAAGAAGGGCCAGATCTGTGGGAAGTTCTCCTGTCCTTATGGCCTGTGTGATCCTATACCCGTACGCTTGATCAGTAGAGAGATCCTTTACGACATTGTCACTCAGTGAAGTAAGAGGCTCTCCAATTGAGAGTTTGGTGAATGAAGGATCAATTTCAAGTTCGGTTGCAGTGTCTAGCATCTTGCCAATGTTACCTGTCCACTTGTTGTTAGACAAGGTCTTCCCATCCAGTGCTGTGATCAAGTGTCGCAGGGGTAACTCGTTAGTGTGGAGGGCACAAACCAACCAGATCAGCTTACGGCAAAGCTTGACCTCTACCCAATGCATGGAACCACCCTCCCAGCCAGTGTTAACATTTGTAGAATCACCTCCAATGGCCTGCAGGCTTTTATCAATGCCCTTCTTCATGAAGTCTACAAGATTATCAGCAATAACTTCAGCAGGTTTTTTTCTTGTTGAGCCTTTCTCAGGAGTGAAGTGGTAGAGATATCTTCCACCTGGCTCACTGCACACAGAATAATGCTCTTCTTTGATGATGCTGGGGAACTGATGATCTGAATTGTCTGCTTTCAGCATAACTTTAGTTGTATCTTGACGGCCGTCAAAGAAGATGCAGTCAATTTCACCCTTCTTACAAAGATCATCAAATTCCTGATCCAGGGATCTCATAACTTTTTCTTGGGCCCTCTTGACTTTATTGTGATCAACTACAAGTCTCTTGTCTTCTTCAGTGATCAAGCCAGCATCCATAAAGGCAGCAGTGATGATGGCAGCTGTGGCACGCAGGCCAACACCATATCTGATGCTATGCATAGCAACATTAGGTATTTCTAATGTGTTGTACTCTGGCTTTTTATTGGAAGTTGAAGACGTGCTTGGTATTTCTAATGTCACTTCATAACTTCCATCCTTTCCATCTTGAGCATCAGCTATTTGTTCTTCATTTTCATCATTAGAGAAAATTATTTCATTTGATGGCATTGAAACATCCTGCTTACTTGTCTGCTTATATTCAGCAAGCCTTCTTCTTTCGTCTTCTTGCCGCTTCTGCTTTTTGACTTGTCTGTTGTGCTCAGGTTGATCTGGCAAGCCAATCTGATGTGGTCCAATAGAACCAGACTTGTCTCTCTGACCTTTAATGAAAGCAAGTTCCTTCACAGGGATCTTCATCTCCCTAGGGCATGTACAGTTAATGTGAGTTTCGTTTTTGCAACCAGCATCTGCAAGGCAGCCAAATTCAGAGCAGAGAACAATTTTACACTTGCAACTGAGGATGTCAAAAAGCTTGTCAAGTTTTGCAATGAAAGCCTCTTTGACATGTAGCTTTCCTCTCCCAAGAGATATGTTTTTGGCCTGCTCCCAGCTTTCTTGGATCTTGTTTAAGATTGTGACTCGTGAATTTACAACGGGGGCTACAAAAGAACTGTTTGCTCGTTCCCACTTTTCAAGCACTTTAGGTTAAATGTCCTTTGCAAGACTGGCTGCTGGGTAGTTTCTCACATCCTCACCACTTTGTTCTCTTAGCAGTAGCCCATATTTCAGAACGTCTCGCAGAGTTGGGAGTTCAGAGGGCAACAACTCTCTACCAGTTCCAATTAGGTTGCTCATGTGTGTGAATGTCCCCAGTCTTGTCCTCCTTTTAGAAGCCATTGTAGGTCAATTCCCACTGGTTAGGATGGTAGCACTGACGGACAAGTAATCTTCAGCACACTGATGAATATGTTTCAACCTGTGAAATAAGCAAAAACAGCAGTGCATTATATATACAGCATATATAATTATTAATATAATAATTATTATATAATTCCACAAAAAAGTCAAAAAAGTCACTATTTTTATGTAGCTTCTTACCAAGCAAAACTAAATTATATTAAATTAACAAAAATATCTTTAGAATTCCTAAGTCATGCTGCAACTTTTTAGCACCCCTCATATTTGGAATTTGAAAGTTGAAAAATTCGACACACCCTAATTTTGTGGCAGTCAACCTCCTCACAAAAACAAAAGACTCACTCACCAGCTACAGAAACACAGGTTTTGTTGCAGCACAAGTCGTAGCTAGGGACATATGTGAGGAAATGAATGTGGAGGCTGTGCTGAAGGAGAAGAGGCTCAGATCCACAAAAAAGCACTTTGTTTACGAAGCTCCTGACGAACCATTTACAGAAGCCTTAAAGAGGCTGAAAGTAAAATTTTTCAATGTGGTGGTGGATTGTGCCATCGGGTCAATAAATGAGAGATTCAAAACATTAGATGATGTGAGGGACATATTTGGGGGTTCTCCTAAACTTCACCACAATGAACAAGGAAGACTTGTCCCGCAAGTGTGAAAGCTCTCTAAGATACTGAGCTCTGGAGCTGACTCTGACATTGATGGAAGAGAACTGGCCCTCGAAATTAAGAACTTGCCGACTTTACCTTCACACAACATGATTGCATTGGAGCTTCTCTCCTTCATTCATCAGAAGCAACTGGAGGAACTATACCCCAATCTCTGGGTTGCACTAAGAATTGCCTGCACTCTACCTGTGACAGTAGCGTCAGCCGAGAGGAGCTTCTCTAAGGTGAAGCTAATCAAGAACTACCTCAGATCATCAATGGGGCAGGATCACCTCAGTGGCCTTGGCATCATAAGCATCAACCAGGACATTGGCAGGGAGATTTCATATGATGATGTTATTGATAATTTCGCCCAGAAAAAATCTAGGAGGCAAAAATTTTGAAGATACAAACTGTTCTGTATAACTGTTAGCTATTACACGATTGTATCGTAGAGTTAGTAATTGTTTAGTAGTTGATAATTGCATTATTTTTTATATACATAGTTCTGTCATTTATTCTAAATGTATAAGCAATTTTTCAGGAATTTCAGGAATATTTTTTTGGACATAAATGTTTCATTAAAATTGTTTCATAATTGTTTTTTATTAACAGCCATTTTTTGTATGTGTGTGCTGAAGTGATGTAGTAAGGCGTGAGTTGGTGGATGGAGGGGTGGGGCCTCAAATGGGTATACTCAGTGATGGGCAGTATCTAGATACATGTATCGTAGGGTGGATCGATTTTACATTTTCTTCGATTTCCATATTCTAATAGAGACAAAAACTTGCGCATGCATGAGAAAATAGCCTCTGCAAAATCTTAGCTTAATAGGTAATCATCTTCTGCCCCCGGCAGAGCGATGAAAATCATATTTTAGTAGTCAAAAACGTATTTTTAAACCCTAGCCTAGAGTCATAAAATTTTGCGTGTGTTATTTCATGCCTAAGCAACGATATAAATGCTATGGGAAATATATAAATGCATTATTTAAGACAAAGAGCCGATCTGAAAATATGTATAATATACATATTTTCAGATCGGCTCTTTGTCTTAAATAATGCATTTATATATTTCCCATAGCATTTATATCGTTGCTTAGGCATGAAATAACACACGCAAAATTTTATGACTCTAGGCTAGGGTTTAAAAATACGTTTTTGACTACTAAAATATGATTTTCATCGCTCTGCCGGGGGCAGAAGATGATTACCTATTAAGCTAAGATTTTGCAGAGGCTATTTTCTCATGCATGCGCAAATTTTTGTCTCTATTAGAATATGGAAATCGAAAAAAATGTAAAATCGATCCACCCTAAATTGTATCGCCGATACGTATTGATCGATACTTTTGTATCGGTATCGGTATCGCTTTAGCTACTTGACAAAAGTATCGATTTATCGGTATCGCTAAGGTCAATTTTCTTAAATGTATCGAAAAAATCGATACTTCGATCATCGATACATTAATAAGAATTTTTAAAGTGGATGACAATAAAAGGCAAATTTAATACTAACATTGTCAAAAAGAGGGTTCAAGAAATGTTAGTTAATGCTGTTAAGAGCCTCAGCGAGCAGACCCCCCCAGCAACAACTAAGTGATGCTGCATCTGACGGAAATGCAGATGATTTCTTCTGTTATGAGTCTGCTTCCACTAATGTCTCTGCAACCCAAGATTCCACTGAGATGGAAGTTTTACAGTATCTGGGTGACGGAAGTCATTCTCTCCAATCTCTGAGGCAGTACCCAGGAATTCTACGGGTCTTCCTGAAGTATAACACACCACTACCATCCTCTGCTCCTGTAGAACGGTTGTTTAGTTTGGCTGGTCACATTCACGCTCCAAAAAGGAATAGACTGTCTGACCAGATGTTTAGCCAGCTGGTATTTTTGAAGGGTAATAGTAATTACTTTTAATTGTTAGTGTAATATTTTCAGTCATTCATGTATCCTACAAAATTAAAACATACTTTCATTAAATAAAGCAATTGTTTTTATTTACATCTATAAAACCCATTAAAATGTCGTTGATTTTACTTACAGTGCGTACAAATTACTAGTATAAACAATAATATCTAATACCTACATATTAAATGAATAATTATAAAAATGTACCGGCGATACATGTATCGGTATCGGTATCGCTTAAGACATCTAGAAAGTATCGGCGTATCGGTATCGCCTAAGACGTTCTTCATGTATCGATGTATCGGTATCGCTTTAGCGATTTTCATGTATCGATGCCCATCACTGGGTATACTGCTTAGGGCCCCCTAATGGCTAGAAACGGCCCTGAGGACAATTGACATGTTACGACAGGTTTGAACGTGTCAGGAGCAGAAATGTCATCATCCTACATTAACTAAAACATTTTCTGCTGGGATACTCTCAACTTTGGGGAAGATGCAGTTTTAATAATTTATTCAATTTATCATCTATATACAAATTTGGTCAAGAATTGAGCCACAACTGTCTCGAAAACCTGATGTGACAGCAAAATTTCGTTATCATTTTCGTAATTAGAGATGAAAAATGCAAAGGAAACAACTACTATCATCTGAGAAAAAAAATGTTGTTGAACAGTGTAATCATTCATTGTAATATTGTTTAAATTCAGTATACATAATTTTTAATCCCTGTGAATACATAATTTTATTTTTCTAATTAAACAAAAACTACAAAGTAATTTCTATTTCTTTATTAAAGGTAAAAATACATAAAGACGCAATCTTCATTTTTTTGTCAAAAAATTTGTTTTCTAACGATTTTTTATGTGAGAAATACCGTAATGATGTTCTTTTTTGCTGCAAAAATAGCAAAATGTAACCTAAACTACCTAACCTAACCAATATTTTACGTAGCCAGTTTTTGATCACATACCTTGTAGATGGTTATTGTTACGATGGTGGATTAGTAATACGACCTGCTTCATGAAGTACTGTAATGTAGTCAGCAGTGAATAGGAGATTTGTTCAAAAACGAGTATCTGGCATTATCTGGATTATATTTTGTTTTTCCAAATTTGCTTTCATTAATCTCAACTACATGGTCTTCAGCACCTATAAGGTGGTAGATTTTCAAGCCATTTCTCCCAAACTTCACTACAAAGTGATTTCCAGTCAACTACTATATTCAAATTGCAATTAAGATAATTCATCACACATGCCTGACTGAAATGCTTTGTTACAAACACATTCATAAATAACAATACTTTCCATGGTTTTATATGTACGTGATCCATCCAAGTATCCTTAAATAATGAATATAAAAAGTCTCCGCCTTTTCTTAGTTTTTGGAACCTTCCCGGTTCTTTTACAAATGAAAACACCTGTCTTCATCCAACAAACACGGTTGTCCACACTGCGAGCAATTCCTTGAAGAAGACAGTACGCCGTGTTTTTTAAATAACTTAATGGCAGCTTTATTGTCTTCATAAATGTCTTTTATGCACTAGAGATAATTAATGTCACATAATGTGCACACCTCCATGGTTGAATGAGCACTGATACGTGTCAGAATTCTGGTAATGGGCATTGTTAGCATATGCGCACAAGACACAACCTGGCGTTTATTCTGGTAGCTTTCTGTTAGTCTTCTAAAAGTTTTCAAACATCCATTATTTCAATATACTGTAAAACAAGAGCGGCAATAATAATTATTTTTTCCATGAATGTTTTACACATATCTCTTTATGTATATAAGCCTTATTAAATATTGTGTATTTGGTCCACGAGGACCTGGTGACCTCAGCCTCAATCAACCAAACAAGCAATCATAACATTCACTTAACAATTATTATAATTTTATTTATTTATTATAGTGAGTCGACGCGTAGGCCACTGTAAAGTGGTGACCTCAAAAGTGACCGAACGTTATAATTTTTTCACAGTGACTTTTGTACTAAGCTTTCAGAGACATTTTAAAATTTTTGTTCTGCAGTCATATTGAATGGAGTGGTTTGATGTAAGTACAGGAGTTAAACAAGGGAGTGTTCTGTCACCCATTTTATTTATTGCCTACATCAACAGGGTTATGGAACACATAACTGAGGAAATTGAAGAGGAAATAGAAATTTTTGGATATGCTGATGATGTGGCTGTTGGGACTAACACGGCACAATCCCTGGAGAGAATTATGCAGAGGTGGGATGAGAGATTGACGGAGTATGGACTGAAACTGAATTATGATAAAACTGAATATATGGTGGTAACGAGGGGAGCGAACGAGGATGGAATCTTTGTTGGGGGAAAGGAAATGAAAAAGACGGACACATTTAAATACCTTGGTAGTGTGATAGCAAATGATGCGGGTATGAATGCAGAGGTGAATGAAAGAATTGCTAAATTTAGCAGGAATGTTTCCTTCCTGTACCCCCTATTGAAAGACCAAAACATCCCTAAAAAGGTAAAGACGCATATATACTCAACAATATTGAACCCAATCTTACTATACGGCAGCGAGACTTGGGCCCTAACCACAAGGACGAGGGGAAAACTGCAAGCAGCTGAAATGAGGGTCCTGAGATTGATAGAAGGAGTAAGTAGATTGGATAAAATAAGGAACACTGAAATAAGAAGGCGATTGGGTGTAACTTCGGTTAATGAGAATATTGAGAGGAACCAACTGAGATGGTACGGGCATGTCCAATGAATGCCGATGGAAAGGACAGCAAGAAGAATGCTGGAATCGGCCCCTCAAAACAGAAGACCGGTTGGAAGACCCAAGATCCGATGGATGGATAACATCAAGAGTGCTGTCGAGAAGTGTGGAATCAGTCTCCAACGGGCGAACTTGATGTGTGGAGATCGTGAGGCATGGAGGAGTCTGTCCGAGGGCTCCCAACTGACAGACCGCTTTAGGTCTACCAGGCGCCTGGTAAGAAAGTAAGAAAGTCACATTGAATAACTTGTCATTAAATATGGTACGCATAACTCAAAGCGCAAGTCTCAATAGGCCTACTAGTGTATCCGTGTCTTGTCCCTTTTCTCGTGCCCATACCTACGGTTTTTTTCCGGCATATGATAATGAGTCTTCAAGCAAGAAACATGCCCAATGAAATCAACGATACTGCCGCCGCACCCCCTTCTACGGGCAATATCCCCGCCGCAATCAGGATCCCCACTTTTTGGCCCACTGATCCCTGCGTATGCCACTGATCACCGCGTATGGTTCATGCAAGTGGCGTGCCATTTCGTATCTATGAAGGTAGCAAGCAGCGAAGACAAGTTCAATCTCGTCGCGTGGCAGCTCGCGCCTGAGATCGCTTTCGAAGTGCGAGATATCCTCGGTAATTGGCCCCGGGAAGATCCGTTTCAGGCAGTGAAGACCGCAGTCCTGGAACGAACCGCCATGTCTGAGCAAAATCGACTGCGATAGTTACTCTCGACAGAAATGCTTGGAGATAGGTCCCCATCGCAGTTTCTGCGGCGCATGCAACAGCTTCTGGGGGAGTCGGCGCACACCATTGAGCGCTCTTTCTTCCGTCATCTTTTCATTCAGCGACTACCACCGAATATTTAACGAACTCCTTTACAAAAACTGGCAGACATGGTGAACCGCATCATGGAGGTCGAAGCGCCGCAAGTGGCCGTGGCTGCCCTAGCTCCCCTACCCCTTTCCCCACCCCACCACCTGTTCCCGATTAAACCCGCCTCGAGGAGTTCATCATGAAGATGGCGGCGATGATGGAAAACCTCCTCCGCGAAGTACATGACCTGACGACACGCAGTAGGAGCCGCGTACGAAATCCCCAATACCAGCCCCGCAAACCACGACCCTATTCCCGTTCCCACACTCCCAGTTCCTCCGCCGACGCGGACATATGCTGGTATCACCAAAAATTCAGCGATCAAGCCCGAAGGTGCATCACTCCCTTTCACCAAGCGGGAACCCATCAGTCGAGCATGCATTAACGGCGCCTAATGCTCTAGCTTCCCCAACGTCCGCCTCTTTTTCGTTACTGACGCCCACTCCAAGCTACCGGCGCCCAAGTTAGCATCCTTCCGCCCTCCGCTCAAGATCGTTTGCATCCCATTTTGGAAATCGAACTGCACACAGTGAATTTTTCCCCGATACAAACCTACGGGGAAAATTTACCCTCAATTTCGGACTCAGGAGAGTTTTCCGGTGGGTTTTTATTATAGCTGACGTGCGGCAACCCATTTTGGGAGCCAATTTTCTGCAACATTTTTATTTTGTAGTAGATCTCAGACGCCGGAGGCTTATCGACCAAACGACCACCCTCAGTGTGCAAGGCACCTTCTTCCGTACGTCAGTGCTTCCGCCAGTTTATTCGGTGACTTGCCTTGAGTCACCGTACGGTAACCTGCTGGCGGAGTTTCCACCGGTGACACGGCCTTTCAATCGCGAAGTGCGAGTCAAGTCCAACGTCCTACACTACATTCAGACTTCAGGGCCCCCAAAGAACGCTGGCTCTCCACGCCTGGCCCGGATCGCCTGCGCATCGCAAAGGCCGAGTTCGAGCCTTCTATCGTCAGGCCCTCCAAGAGCCCTTGGGCATCACCCATACACATGGTCCCTAAAAAGACTAAAGGCGATTGGCGTCCTGCGGGCGATTATAGGGCACTCAACACGTGTACAGTACCCGACCACTACCCTATCCCCCTTCTACAAAATTTCTCCGCCAACCTCCACGGGCGCAAAGTTTTCTCCAAGATGGACCGTGTACGAGCATACCACCAGATCCCAGTAGCTCCTGAGGACTTCCCCTAAACCGCAATTGTCACGTCCTTCGGACTCAGGAATGCGGCACAAACGTTTCAGCGGTTTATAGACGACGTCCTTCATGGTCTCCCATTCGTCAGGTTTTTGCTCGGCTCGAGGAATATGGGATCGTCATTAACCCCAGCAAATGCCAGTTTGGCGTCTTCGAACTGCAGTTCCTTGGTCATCACATTACAGCCGACGGCATCTCCTCCAACCCCCACAAGGTCGACATCATCAAGAATTTCCCCATCCCAGTACCACCCAAAGAAAACCGCGAGAATTCTTAGGTGTGGCCAATTTTTACCGTAGATTTATTCCCCTTTGCGCCCACCTCCTCCGCCCCCTTCACGGCCTCCTACACCTCTGCAAGAGGGGCTCCTCTACATCAGTTTCATGATCCGAAGAGGCCCAGCGAGCGTTCGACTTGGCCAAATCTGCCTTCATAGATGCGACCCAACTATCTCACCCTCGTCCTGACGCAGAAATCAGCCTCGTAGTGGGTGCTTCAGACTCCGCAGCAGGCGCCGTCTTAAAACAGACGTACGACGGTTGGCAACATTTGGCATTTTTCTCATGCGCTTTCAAATCAGCGGGAACCAGGTATAGCACTTTCGGTCGTGAATTGTCTGCGGTTTATCTGGCAACCAGTGGCGGCTCGTCGGTAGGCACTGCGGAACTGCAGTACCCCTAAATTTTTTATTTACAATTGAAATAATCAAGAACAATATAAGGATGAGCTCACTGAATAACTTTTTCAATAACTTTTGAAACTTTTATTCATTGCTCAATGCTCATCCTTTTTATTTCAGTAATTATTTCAACCCATTTTTAGAGACAGCACCCCTAGAATTTTTAGTCACGAGCCGCCACTGCTGGCAACTAAGCATTTTCGGCACTACTTCGAAGGGAGGGAGTTCATCATATTCACGGATCACCACCCCTCACCTTCGCAATTACCCCCACTCCGACCGTTATTCCCCCAGAGAGATGAAGCATTTGGACTACATCTCACAATTCACCAGTGACCTACGTCATATAAAAGGCCACAAAAATACTGCTGCTGACGCTTTGTCCAGATTGACGATTAATACGTCCCTTTTTCCGGCCAGCGGTGACGTCATCAATTACGAAACTATAGCAGAGGCCCAACGCCATGATGATGAACAACAGCAGCTTCGTAGTTCGCCCAAGTCATCACAACTGCAAGATGTCCTCTGCCTTCTTCTACAATGACCCTCACGGTTGACGCTTCTACGGGATCGCTTCGCCCCTACGCCCCCGAAGAATTCCCACGCAGTATTTCAATAGGCTTCATTCCCTTTCCCATCCTGGCGTTCGCGCTTCCCAAGCCCTCCTCACATCACGTTTCGTATGGCCCAGCATCAACCTTGACGTCAGATGTTGGACCCGTGCCTGCACGAAATGTCAGAGGGCCAAAATTCATCGTCACACGACGGCCCGTTAACTGCTTCCTTTCCCCGACGCACGTTTCGACCACGTACATTTGGACCTCGTCGGCCCCTTTCCCCACTCCGACGGTTACACGTGCCTCCTCACCTGTATCGACCGTTTCACGCGTTGGCCTGAGGCGATTCCCATAAAGAATATCACAGCAGAGTACGCCGCCAGCACCTTCGTCAGTGGTTGGGTCTCCCGTTTTGGAGTCCCATCAACAATCACCACTGAACCGGGGTCGACAATTCGAATCCACCCTATATAAGAACGCCCATGGCCAACGGCCTGGTCGAACGGCTACACAGCCACCTGAAGGCGTCCTTAAGGATGCCCACTGCCGGCCCACGTTAGATCGACACCCTTCCCCTCGTCCTCCTTGGAATATGGGTAGTTTTCAAGGCCGACCGACAGTGCACATCGGTCGAACTAGTGCAGTGTACTCCATTGCGGCTACCCGGCAAATTCTTTACTTCGTCAGGAGCACACCCTTCTGTTGATGGAAGCACTTATGCCGACAATTTACGGACGACCATGCCAATTTTACCCGGTTTCCCACCGTCATCCCAGTAATCGTCGTACTTACATTCCCACCGATTTGTCCTCCTGCAGCCACGTCTTCGTCAGGAACAACACCATCCGTCCTCCTTTGCAACACCCATACGACGGGCCCTTCCCAGTACTGCAGAGGAGTGACAAGACTTTCACTCTCGATCGTGCTGGATGCAACGACAGAGTGTCGATCGACTGCCTGAACCTCAAGGACGACCCCATTTCCCCGGCAGATCCCCCACAACCCACTACAACAGCCCCAACACTGCCCATCTCCCCAGTCCATGACGACCCTTCAACCCCTCCTGCGACAGGAATTCCACGAAATACCAGGCCCGGCGACCGAACTCGGAGTGGCCTTCGTCACTTTCGCTCCGAAATGGTAATTCTTCTTAGTATCGCTCCTGTGCAGTCTCTGAAAGGGGACTGCTTGTAGAGATCGACGAGAAATTTCTTTCCTTGCCGTTTTCATACGCTTTGAAACCAAAACAAAGCAATAAAATCCATATGGTCAGGAACAGCCCTAAAGAGAAAAAAATCTTTACTTTGTTTTCTAAAAACGTCCGCGAAAACTACGCGTCGACCGGGACTATATAAGCGCGAGTCCACTTCAAATCGCTCTCATTTTGCTCGTTGCTTTTTCCTTGAATCTTCACTTTTCAATTTAATCTCCGTCTTTCATCACATAGTGCCATTCGATCTCAGCTGGCCTCAGCCCTTCAAACATCAGTCCGAGCACACAGAAGATAATCATCACTTGAGGCGACCTACAGTTTCATCCCGCTAGAAGCAACAAGTATTTTGTAAGTACTCGTATTCTACTAGAATCCTCCTCCTGACCCTAGCCTCACTCATCTTTCACCACAATTCGATCGGCGCCCTTTCAAGACGTCTCTTTCAACGGGTCCTCAACACATCCTCACGTAGGCCCTTCAATCTTCAGAGTTATCTACGTCGAAATGGCAGGTTTGTAAACCTCTATTAGGCTACCGGCACCTGGCCTACAGTGTTTTATTATGTCGTGATAGACTATTCGTATTCAATGCAAAAAAGTCTACAAACTCTGCCTAATCCAGTAGGCCCTTCAAAGTGTCCTCAATACCGTTCAAATTAACTCTCCCGTTACGACCACAGTTGGCCTATTCAATTATTGTACTGATACGTATTTTTATCACCTTATTTCGGTCATTCATATATTTTACTTATTTGTAAAATTACTATTGCTGTGAATCCAATATCGTACTTTATTACCTAGTTGTTGTTTTCTTACTGACTCATTATTGTAGTATACAGAACGATATATCTCATTATCTTCATTGTTGTTGCTATTCATGAACGCAGCGTTTAACTCTTATCCTGAATAAAAATCATTCTTTATTGCTAATAATCATTCATTGTGATATTGCTCAAATTCATTATACATAATTGTTAATCACTGTGAACAAATAATAATTATTTCAGTTTTATAATTAAACAAAAACTACAAAGTCATTTCTATCTCCTTATTAAGTATTTTGTACTTGGTCGGCGAGGACCTGGTGACCTCATCCTAAATTAACCAAGCAAGCAATCATAACACTGCCCAACACCAATTTTGCTGATTTAATTCTAACATCTCTTTTTAGGTAACTTTGGTGTGCTGATTTCAAAAATCACCTTAGTTTTTGCCTATCACGTCAGGTTTTCGAGCAATCAAATACGGAGCCAATTTTGCTGATTTAATTCTAACACCTGTTTTTAGGTAACTTTCTTGTGCTGATTTCAAAAATCACCTTAGTTTTTGCCTATCACGTCAGGTTTTCGAGCAATCAAATACGGAGATATCGCATTTTGGCAGGGTTATGCCCAATTTTTTTTCTTTTCAAAAAATAAGTTTTTACATACTCAGAATCAGCATGGAAAAGTAAACAATTGTGCAGGGAGTGAACTTTAATATACAATAGTAATATTGACACATAAAGTGATTAAAAGTGTTTAAATAAGCAAAAAATGAATCCATGATCATGACGTCACGCTCAGACCTGGGGAAATCACAGATACCCAAGATTTTAATATATTGTACATGACCTTTAGATTTAATGCACAGATTTGCGTATTCACAGATAAAATTTTAATAGCAAAACAGCTGTTAACAGGTCTCAAAAATCATCAATTTTGATAAGTGCCCTTCATGGATCACCCAAAATAGGCATATTGCATTGCACATTGCACGAAAACATGATGTGATAGACAAACTCTAAGGTGATTTTTGAAATCAGCACATCAATGTTATCCAGAAAGAGGTCTTAGAATTAAATCACCAGCAAAACCTTTTTTTTTGTTGGGCAGTGTAATTAATTCACTTAATTATTATAATTTTATTTATTTCTTATAGTGAGCCGACACGTAGGCCGCTATCTATCTATTTATCTATCTCTATATATATATATATATATATATATATATATATATATATATATATATATATATATATATATATATATATATATATAATATATATATATAGGTATTATAGTAAGATAATATCCCTGTTAAGAGAAGCAGGAAGCCCCTGATTAAATCTTACAACTATCATACTAAGATATTCTAGATGGAATGATTTTATTGCCCCCCCCTGAAGAGGGAATCCACAGACGCCTATGATTTGTGGTGCTTTCATGGTAGACCCAGATTAGGACCAGTATACTTGAATATGTGTAGAAGTTGGGGTCAGTATAAGGTGGCCATAAGGCGCTGTAAACAGGAAGAGTCTATTCGAGCATCAAAAGCCTGTGAAGCTCGCATAAAAAACGATAATAACAAATTTTGGAAATTTGTTAAGAATCAAACGGGTGTCAAAAATGTCCTCCCTCCCACAATCGATGGGGTGTCGGGGGAGGATGAAATTGCAAAGCTGTGGAAAAACCACTATTCTAACATTCTTAACAGTGTGAGTAGAGATAATCTTAAGATAGATTGCAGCGAAACGCCTGTGGGAGGGACAAGGGAAAATACTTTGATATCATTTTCTGAAGTAAAGAGGTTAATTAAACAGTTAAAGACTGGTTCTGCCTCAGGGGTAGATGGCTTATCGAATGAGCACTTAAAATATGCAACTGACGTACTATGTCTGCATATATCATTGTTCCTATCAGCCATGCTGGCTCATAGCTATATCCCTGCAGAGTTCATGAGGGTATATACCGGGTGTCCGAGAATTATCTGTACAATTTTTGGCTGTTATTAAAAGTCAACCATAAAGTGTAGAAATTCCAGTATTGTCCCATTTTACAGAGAATCTCATTAAGTTTTTTCGGATACCACGTTTTGACAAGTTTTTTAGAAATGTACGCAGGTGACAGACATTGATGATTTGAAAGCAAGAATCACAGCTGCTATTGAGTGAATTGATGTGGATATGCTGCAGCGTACATGGCAACACTTGGAGTATCGATTGGATGTTTTGCGAATCACTAATGGTGCACATATCGAATGTTTGTAACAACGTTACTTTAATAAAAGAAACTTTTGAAATACAGATTCTAAATAATCTTGTTTAGAATTTTACGTGTGTTATCAAGAATTTATTAAAAGATGAAATTGTACAGATATGTTCGGACACACTGGAATTTCTAAAAAACTTGTCACAACTTGGTATCAGAAAAAACGTAATGAGATTCTCTGTAAAATGGATAATACTAGAATTTCTACACTTCATGGTTGACTTTTAATAACAGCCAAAAATTGTACAGATAATTCTCGGACACCCTGTACCTATCTCGCCCCTGGTCAAAAATAAGTACGGAGCCATTCTGTCCAGCAATAATTACAGGCCTATTGCTGTTGTTCCTGCTTCCTCGAAACTACTAGAAAAACTCTTGTTACTCGCTCATTAAATGATTTCCTATGGACATCTAATCAGTTTGGCTTTAAAAGGTCCCCACTCAACTGACCTGTGTATCTACAGTATGTACTTAAAGAAACAAATATCTAAATACATTGACAGTAATTCAACTATTTATAGCTGTTTCCTAGATAAGTAAGGCATATGATAGGGTGAACCACAATAATTTTATTTAAAAAACTAGAAGACAGGAAGGTTCCCATGTACATATTAAATTTATTGAAATTTGGTATTCCCACCAATCTTTCACTGTTAGGTGGAGCAATGTACTATCCGAGTGTTTTGGCTCCTCTTGCTGGGTGAGACAAGGCTCCTTGCTCTCCCCTATGCTGTTTAATGTGTATATTGACGGATTAATTGCTTCACTTAATGAGGCAACAGTGGGATGTTGTATAGATAACACAAGGATAAATAACTTAGTTTATGCCGATGATATGGTGTTAATAAGTCCCTCTGTTAAAGGTCTGGATCGGCTACTAAAAGTCTGCGAAGTGTATTCGTAGAAACATGATATTCTTTCTAATGTTACAAAAACTAAGGTTATGCAATTTCATCCAAAATGTTGTAATCAGCCAGCTGATATAAGGTTTAAAATGAATGGTGAAGTAATTGAGGAAGTACAAGAGTTTAAGTATTTGGGTCAAACTATTACCAGCTCCTTGAGTGATGACTCGGATATAAGAAAACAATCTCGAATCCTTTGTGCTAAAGCGAATATGACCATAAGGAACTTTCGGTTCTGTACAAGTGAAGTTAAAGACTCTCTTTCGTACTTTCTGCAGTAATATATACGGACAGCAACTTTGGGTGAATTATAAAAAAGGTTCTGGCAGAACTCTAAATTTGCTGTACAACAGGTCTTTTAGACTCTTACATAAATTATTCCCGAGATGCTCAGCTTCGCAAATGTTTGCTACCCGCAATGTCCCGAGCTTCCCGGAGGTAACAAGACGTGCTCAACACAGTCTAATACAAAGAATTAAAAAATCAACCAACCCGATCATCCAAGCTATCCATGAGTCCTGCCATTTATCCTCTAAGCTATGGACTTCTTGGTACGAAAACGTCTGTCTGTAGCTCCACTTAACTTCGACATTACAGTATTATTTCTAATCAATTGTATATATTTCTATCCTTAGTATATGAACTGTCATTGTATTAATAATATTTGTCATATGGACTATAATCTGCCAATAAACCTTTTCATTTTCATATATATATATATATATATATATATATATATATATATATAATATATATATATATATATATTCTATGAAGAATGAACTCACGAAAATAAAGATTACAACAAAAAATGAGTAATTTTTGTTGTAATCTTTATTTCCAAAATATTTAAATAAAAACACCGTCCACCATAATCTCTTTGCCAAAGAGATTACTGTACTGTATATTGGTGTAAAGACCTGATACCTTTTAGGTGATTAGCCGTCCGCTTAGACTTTCCCAGAAGTACCCATACAGAGCGTTGTTTTTGTTGTACCACCCATCGGAGAGGATTTTGGAAAAAGCTTATGTTAGTGTAAAGATCTTTTAGGTGATTAAGGTACAGTTAGACTTTCCTTCATCAGAAGAACCCATCCAGCGTATTTGTGCGTGTGTATGTGTGTGTGTGTGTGTGTGTGTTCCAATCACTTTGGGTCCCTACGCACAGCGCATTTCAGTTCGGATTCAAACTTAGTCGTGTGTAGACCTAGGAAACTACAGCCTTGGCCAAACGTATGAGCCACCTCCTGAAACCTCGCTTTTGGTGATTATTGATAATATTCGACCAATGAAATAATTAGTTTCGATTTTTGTGATTATAATATGACTAATTTGCATCCTGATCAAGCACTTTTGCCGAGGTATTTTAATTTATTTAAATTTTTGTGAGTTCAACCTATTTTCTCAAAAAATTGAAGTATTATAAAAACCTGCTTCCATGGTTAATTTTTGGAAAACTTTATCAAAATGTTGATGATTTTTTTCAGAGATATTCATAAGTTTCGAACAACGGGTAAGAAAAGAGTTAACCGAATCTGAAAGGGTTAAATCGAGGTTTTTCATTTTCAAGGATTTTCGCAAGCTTCATTTGCGAGAAAATTTAAATGTTCAAGGTGCGCTGTTCGAACAACTTTAAAATGTCTTCAGAACACCAAGAGCCATGCATCTAAGCCAAGGAGTGGGCAAAAGAGGGTTACTAATGCTAGGGAGGATCGCTTCTTTAAACGCTCATCTTCGCAAAATTGCCAGAAAACATCATCTGAGCGAGCTGCAGAGCTATCGCAAGCAGAAAACAAAAGTGTGTCATCTAGAACGGTGAGAAGAAGGCTTGTAGAATCTGATCTCAAGGCACGAAAAGCCAGAAAGAAACCATGGCTGTCTGAGACAAATAGAAAAAAAAGAGACTTAAATGGGCAAAAAAACACCAACATTGGACCTCCGACGATTGGGGAAAAGTGCTGGTCAGACGAAAGTAAAACCCTTCTTCTATTTCCTTGTACCATCAAAATTGATAAATACCGTGCCTTTTGGATTTTATAGGGAATCATAAAAACTTTGATTTCTCTTGGATTCTTTCAGATTTTTAGCTCTCCTGGTGCAACGTTTGTAAGGCGAAGCATACAGGCCAGAATGTCCCTACAGTAAAATTTGGCGGTGGTAGCATAATGGTTTGGGGCTGCATGTCTTCTGGAGGAGTTGGAAAACTGTTTTCGTGCCAGTGGAGGAGGAATTCCTCGTTGTACACTTCCATGTTAGAGCAAGTTCTGGACCCATCTATGGAAAACCTTTACCCAGGAGCATGGGCATCGATTGCGGGGACGCAGGGGACATGTCCCCCACTTTTTACAAAGGGGGGGACAACCTACCAGTTGTCACCCCCCCCAACTTTCGTGGATGAATTGCTATAAATGCTAACTATTAATGGCACCTAATAAGACATTATATGTCGTATTATATGCATATGCAAAGCAATAGCAATATTATAAATTATTGTCATGAACACCAGTCACCAGCGTAAATTTATCATGGAATTTAGCAGTCAATTTGCATTTTAATAATTGCACTTAGTATTTGTGTGTTCTTGGGAGAACTGATAATAATTTGTGCTGGCGAAATTTGTCTATAGAAAAATATCCATATGTCCATATATTCAAACATATGTGTGATATTATGTTGCATGAAAGGTTAAATATTATAAATAGTTTGTATTGCGTTTCTTATTTCTGCCAAAAAAAAATGTTTAAATAAAGAAAGACAAAATGATTAAATACAATTGAGTTTTTTTTTCAACATGCTGAGAAAAATACAAAAAACGGGTAAATGGTAAATTACGACATTGATATATTACACGCAACAACTATTCAGAGTAATGTTTGATTCGCTATTTGAAGGCGAAGTGTCCCCCCCCCCCTACACTATTTTAGAGCAATCGACGCCCCTGCCCAGGAGTAAGCAAAGGTGACATTACATTCCAGCAAGATAATGCACCTTGCCACACATCTCGAGCAACTCGAAATTAGCTTGACGCGAAAAGAATCAAACTTTTGGAATGCCCTCCCCCCAAAGCCCAGACCTAAAGCCCAGACCTTAATCCAATAGAACACCTGTGGGCAGTATTAGGCAAGGTTGTCCGGAGACATAAGTTTTCGTCTAAAGCTGAACTTCATACTAAGCTTCTTGAAGAATGGGAAAAAATGCCTATTGAAACTTGCAAAAAATTAGTCGATTCGATGCCAAGACGCATTGAAGCTGTAATAAAGGCAAATGGTGGGTGTACTAGGTATTAAAATATTTCAGAATAAACTTTCTTCTTGTTTTATTTTTATTTCTAACCTCAAAAGAGATAGGAATAACACTATTACCCATATAAGTAGGGTGACTAATACTTAATATATATATATTGATAACTGATATACGACAGAAACGCGTTCTTTGAAGATCTACAAGGGGAAAGTATAACCGACTAATATTACACAAGCTATAAGGAAATTAAAAGCACACTCAGCGGCAAGACCGGACAAAGGGAATGCCACACTGATCAAAAACCAGGGGCGTACCCATAAATTTGCTAAGGGGGGGGCGAACTCGGAACTAATCGTAGAAGTATAATTGAAATAGAGATAAATAATTTTTATGTACGTTCATGATGAGCTTATCGTTCAGTTGGAGATGATTAACTAGCTACTGCTAAGACACATTATGAATAAAAATATAAAAATTATATTATAAAAATATAAAAATTATGATAAAAATCTGATTAGTAACATAATATTCAATGCAAACCGCAATTAGGATGCTCAGATTTGTATTAACATAAGAATAAAAAACTGCTAATTTCGAGATTAAGCATTTCTTTGGACTGTTATCTTTATAAAAGAAAATTATTCTCAGGGCCGGATTAAGAGTTTTCGGCATCCTAAGCCATTTTGGATTTTTAATAGTAGGGGAGGCAAGAGCTAGCGCTGAAGGCGCCGAAATTTTTTCACTTTCATTCTCATCCTGTTGTAACCTAGCAATTTTACTGGGATTAACAGTACTTTCATCATCAATCTCTGTAGAACCACTGTCAGTTTGGATATTTTTTCTTTTGAAAAATTTATAAAGGTCCATTATCTTTAGTCCTGTGACACCTGCAAATAGTACTCTACAAAGTTACAAGTAGAAATAGGAACTATTACTAACCATAACATTAAAGTCCATTATAATGAAATAAAAAATCCAAACAAAATCCACACAAAATTTTATGTGTGCAATACAATGTGAAAAATTGTAAATTAAATGAAAACTTTGAAACTAAATTTTAAAATGTGTAAAAAACTGAATAACAAATTTTAAAAATAACATACTTAATGTTTCATTTCACTTATTAGTTACATGTTTGAGACCAAGCGGCCTTCACACATGATCACCCACACACATTCATACACACAAAGTTTTAATCAATACTTAAAATTATCAAAATTTAGAAAGTTCACAAACTAAATACTAAATATTTAAATGAATGTAAACAAAAATCGATAAACTGCGGTTGCCAAGTGCCATGAAAAATGACGCAATACTCATGAAAAACAAAATCGCTAGAAAGCTAGCTAACATTTTTCGATTGGCGCATGAAATTAAATATGTAAAATATTTAATTGAATATGTAAATTAAATACGTAAAAATAATCAAAATAATAATTTATTAGCTCAAGGGGGGGAGGAGCGATCGCCCCTGTCGCCCTCCCTTCGATACGCCTCTGTCAAAAACTGCAAGAATGCAATCGCTGAGTCCCTATATTGGATATGGAGACGATCACTAGACACGGGAGAAATACCGGACATCCTGAAGAGCGCGAACACAGTCCCAATATATAAAGGACGAGATCGATCCGAGGCCAAAAACTATAGGCCAGTGTCGCTTACATCTCATCTCACTAAAATATTCGAAAGAATAGTTAGACAGAAAATCTATGACTTTTTGGAAACGCAGAAAAAATTAAATGATAACCAACATGGATTTCGGTCAAGCAAATCATGCCTATCACAACTAATGGAACACTGCAACATGATTGATGCACTGGAAAGTAATGAAAACTATGATGTAATATACACAGACTTTGCCAAAGCGTTCGATAAGTGTGACCATGGAATCATAATACATAAACTGAAATATATGGGAATAACAGGAAAAGTAGGGAAATGTGTATATAATTTCCTTAATGAGCGGCGGCAAGTCGTTACAGTACAAGGAATATCTTCATCAGAATCAGAGGTCCTCAGCTCAGCACCACAAGGAACAGTATTATCTTCACTACTCTTCATAATCATGCTAAATGACATAGATGAGGACGTCACCAGAGACAGCACAGTAACATCCTTTGCCGATTACACAAAGATCAGTAGAAAAATAAGAAACTCAGAAGATTTAGAATCTCTACAAACAGACATGAACAGAATCTACAAGTGGACGGAGGACAACAATATGAAGTTTAACACTGAGAAATTTCAACTGTTACGGTACGGAAAAAGGGAGGACCTAAAATCCATGGAATATTATACCCCAAATGGACAGGAAATTCAGAGAAATTCTAAAGCAAAAGATTTAGGAGTTGTAATGAATGATGATGCGAAATTTGAAACAAAATAAGATAGCAGTAAACAGAGCAAAGAGAATAACTGGGCAGATACTGAAAACCTTTAAACGAATCAAGATACATCGTTCACATGAAATATAACATGCAATAATTCAGTATTTTCATTCCTTTTCTGCAATTGAAACAACTGTTACATCAAATAGAAGACAAAGTGGATAACATTTTTTAATGGTAACAGGTGATTTCGGCCCAAGAACCAACTTAGACTTAATCTAACCTAACCTAACTTAGCCTAACCTATCGTTAATAGTAGCTTAACCGAGCATTAATAGTTGTCTGAGTTACTGAAATTATCGTATATACATTTGTGCATAAGTTATATCTTTGATAGTATTGCTCTCCCCAAGGAAAAGTTTTTTGCTCACTTTTTATTTTACAGAAAAGGAATTTTTCCATTTTTCTCATAGTTTCAATGAATTACTTTTTATACGTTGTAAAATTAAAGAATATTATGTATGTATATTTTAAATATATAAAATAGACTTTCTTTCAATTAAACTTAAGCCTATAGGCTACAGCATAAGCTTAATAATTTTTTTCATCTTCTTTTTTATTTTAAAACAAAAATGCAGAGAAGTATTGACTTACTTGACTTATGTCCCTTCTGATGTTTCAGGTAGGGTCCCATCTGATATGTCGGTATTGCCTCCACTCGTCTCGATCCCTTGCCAGATCCACCAGCTCTCTGGTCGTTACACCCTCATTAGCCTCGCCGAACCCCCGCAGCCATGTCCGTCTAGGTCGTCCTCTCGGGCGGCTTCCGTGTACTGGTCCATGCAGCGTCAATCTTGGCCATCTCTCCGCCTCCATCCTCTCAACATGCCCGTACCATCTCCTCTGTGCATCGTGCACTCTCTCCACTATATTCCGTTCCACTCCAGCCATTTCCCTCACTCTCTGGTTTGTCACCCTATCCTCCCATCTTATATTCAATATTCTCCTCAGACAGTGCATCTCGAATGCCAATAGTTTCTTCTCTTCTCTCTTTTTCATTACCCAGCATTCTGATCCATATAAGGTTGCAGGTATCACTATTGTTTTCAGCAGTTGCAGTTTAAGTTTTCGCGTGATGTTTCGGTCTTTCCATACCTTTGTCAACCTTCTGAAAGTAACGTACCCAAGTCCAACTCTATCACTCACCATCTTGAATGTATCTGTCTTCCGTGAATCGTACTCCCAAGTATTTGAACGAGTCCACTTGTTCTATCGCTCCCAAAATAATTGAAATAATTCCTGAATGTTATAAAAATAAAGAAAAATATCTAGCATGCGTATAAGAATTATAAATTTTTTTATAGTAATTAATGTTAGGCCTAGGCCATAGAGCGGTGTTCCTCAACCTTTTTTGTACTGGCGACTCTATTTTAACAAAAAAAAATTTCGCGACCCCTCCTCTTCTCTAATGGTGAAATACATACTTTAATTTAAAAAAACAGCCCCCGAACTATTTCCCATAGGACAATGGGAAGCTTAGTTTAGTGTAAAACATATTTTAGTTTTTGACAAAATTAACCGACAAACACCTTCCAGCAAAACAATGCACTTAAGCTATCGAAAAGCTCCGCTCCGTCGCTCAAAATTTCAACCAAGTAAAAAGAATATCCGTAAAAAGAGTAGAGCGCATGTGGCTCTGGGTAAGATTTTAAGGTAATACTGTATGAATAAAACAAACAAGTTACACTTAACCAATTTTATTTTCAACATACAACTAATTTTTAGCCATATTACCTTTACATTTGATAACCATTTGGAGTCGTCTTGGAATGCTGTCGGCGAGATTCTTGAAGTAGTCCGAGTCCAGGTCATTAACCCACATCATCTTCATCTCTTCGCGAAGACGTGGTATACTGACGAAATATTCCTAGTGTTGAGCTTTTGTTTCATGTAATTCCACAAATTTTCAATCGGATTTAAATTAGGGCAGACCAGCATTTGAATATCCTTGTGAGAGAGCCATTTCGTCACCTTTTTGGTCTTGTGGCACGGGGCGCTGTCGTGCATGAAGAAATAGGCCCCATTAATCTCTTACAAGTTCAGCAGATGATCCAAAACAGTCATGTACTGATCTGCATTCATGGTGACGTTGGAAGGAAGGAAATACAATCCCCCCCTACCCCTTTCACCATTGAAACACCCCCACACCATCACGCCGTCACTGTATTTCACAATCTTCACCGTGAAACGGGGGTCGTACCTATTCGCTTCACTCGGCCTCCCGACACGTCCTACCCTCCCTGCGATGCACTCGAAAGAAGATTCATCACTGATCATGACTTTCCTCTACTGCTCACATGTCCAGTCCTTGTATTTCCTGGCGAAAGCAAGCCATTTCTTCCCCATCACGGGGGTGAGGAGGGGTTTCTGAGCGGGGATGCGAGATGGCAGGTCGTTCGCAGCCGATGCTGGATGATTCGTTCCAAGAGGTCTTTCAGTAGCTTGGGGTGGCTATTCTTCAGCTAGGAGGCAGAAACATCAGGCTTCTTCAAGACTTCACGTTTCAGGATCTTATCAGTTGATTTGGTCTTCTTCCTAGGCCTTCCAGAACGTGGTTTAGCTGGTGGTACCACGTTTGGAGGGAGGCCGCGGGCGATAGCACAGAGGTGTCGGATGGTAGATTCTCCTCTTCCTGTCCGTCGGGAAATTTCCTTAGTAGAGACTTTTTCGGCCTTCCAGGCCATAATACGGGCCTTCTCTTCTTGGGCAAGGTTAGTTGGAGCCATTGCAGTCACTAATGTTCAAAATATCTGCAAAAATGCACCAAAGGTGAAAAACGAAGCAATTGTTATTTTTTATTTTATTGGCTCCTGACGGCAAAATTAGAATCCCTTGAGACTCCAGTTACGACCCCTCCTGCCTCAGTTTCTACTAATAATATAAATAGTACTAATAACCCTCTCTCTTCCCCTAGTTCCCAACCCTTCGTTCAAGTGTGTAATGGAGCCCCATTGAGAAAACCTAAGACTTGTCTACCAGTAATAACAAACAATAATTTTTCTGTTTTAGGTTTCGAAGATTCTGATGAACCGGAAATACGACTCGTTGGCGATTCCATTGTTCGAGGGCAGCTCGAGGAATTCTGTGGGAGAAACCCTCGTCGTAGGCGCCGTTATTGCTACCCTGGTGCAAGGGTGGAGGATATAACTAATAGTGTTGACCATTTTACAGACGGAACCTCTGAGGACACAACGTATGTTATTCATGTCGGTACTAATAACGTTTTAAATTCTAGATCGGAAGAGCTGCTGGCTAGATACAGGGACTTACTAGAGCGACTAAAGGAAAAACTAATAAGATTGTTTTAACAGGTATACTTCCTCGAATTATTCAACGTAACGATTTCTACAGCAAGGCGACCTATATCAACAATAACCTAAAGTCTCTGCCAACAGGAAGGAGTGTATTTTGCGAAATTTTGGAACAGTTTCTACGGCAGGAGGGACTTGTTCCTTGGAGATGGACTTCATCTTAATGACGTTGGAGCTGCATGTTTAGGAAGACTATTTCATAATACTGTCTCTTCTTTTCAGGCTGCCGTAACTCGAACGGTCCCAGCGTAATTTCCTCAAATTTCCCCTGCGCTCGCGAAGGTGCCGCAATTACAAACAATTTGAAGGTTCTATCCTTAAATGCTCGTAGCCTACGAAATAAAATAAACGAAATTTTTTCTTTAATTGCTTGTAAAGACTATGATATAATTGCGATAAATGAATCGTGGCTTAGCACTGAAACACGTGAGTTTGTAGGGGAGTATCAAATTAGAGGTTATAGACTTTTTGTTAAAAACAGAATAAGTAGGCGAGGCGGTGTTATATTGTATATCAAAGATAATATTGCGAACGTAAAGAAGTAAAGCACACAATTTCAGAACCGATAGATTCGACTATAGCAGAACTTAAATTGAACGATTTCAAACTTGTTGTTGCAGTTATAGATAGGCCCCTAATCAAACAGCTGATGCGGACGAAGCGTTATATCGTGAACTAAAGAGAATAATAGGTAGCGAGCAGGCCTTAGTTCTGGGTGACTTTAATTGCGCCAACGTGAATTACGATACAATGCAGGGAGACGCGGAAGGTAATCGTTTAGTTAATTTTCTCGAGGATAGCTTTCTTATTCAAAAGGTTGGGGAACCTACGAGGTTAGACAGTATTTTAGATTTAGTAATAACTACGGATGATAGGCTAATCACGGATCTTCAAGTAATAGAACCGTTAAGCAGTAGCGATCACAATATGGTAGAGGTTGTCCTCTCAGTAAGTCACTCGAAACCAGCTAACTCGACTAAAATTCCTAACTTCCAGCACGCAGACTTTTGTAAATTTCGAAATGAATTGTCACACGTCAATTTGGAAAACGTAACGGGGATCTCCAACGCAAAACTAATGTGGGAATCATTTGAAACAGCATTTAGGACTATAAATGAGGAATGTGTACCGTACAAAATTAAGCGTGCGAAAGTAAACAACAAGCCCTTGTGGTTTACTTCTGAGTAGGAGATATTATAAAGAGTAGAGATAGGGTTTATAGGCTACATAAGTGCGATAAAATCAATTTGTGGTTACGAAACAACTACATATCTCTAAGGCGTGAAGCGAAAAGTGTAATAAAAAAGTCCAAGCGCGAATTTGAAATCTCCATAGCTAGTGACGGTAAAGAAAACCCCAAGCGATTCTTTCAATAAGTCAACAATAGAAATCCAGTAAAAAGTGTCTTGGGGCGTTTGAAAAACGTTAACGGAGAGCTAGTTTCTGAAAACAAGGAAATGGCTACCTTGCTAAACGAATTTTTTACGTCAGTTTCACGATAGAAGATGTAACGAATATCCCTACGGTCATAGACATAATACCTTTTGATAATGGTCATATTTTGGATAATATTGTGGTTAGCGAAGGGGAGCTAATGCGCTATATTGATAAAATGAAAATGTGTAAATCACCGGGGCCGGATTCCATATATTCCATACAACTAAAAGAATTAAAAGATAGCATTGTTGTGCCGCTAACAAAGATTTTTAATGCGTCTATTTCTGAGGGATGCGTACCAGATAATTTAAGTTGGCAAATGTAACACCTATCTTTAAGAAAGGCGATAAAGGTGCGGCGGGAAATTATAGGCCAATCAGTTTAACGTATGTTGTAGGTAAGCTACTGGAATCAATAATTAGGGATCGTATAGTCGAACACTTAGAATTGCATAACTTGGTTAGAAATATGCAGCACGGTTTTAGGCGAAACAAATCTTGCTTAACTAATCTTTTAGAATTTTTTCAAAGGGTGGTTGAAGTTTACATTAGGCATCGGGCGGTTGATGTAGTGTATTTAGATTTTCAAAAAGCGTTTGACACCGTACCACACAAAAGACTCATTGAAAAAACTAAGGCTCACGGAATCAGGGATGTAGTAATAAATTGGATAGAAGAGTGGCTGCGAGGTAGGAAACAGAGGGTGGTCGTTGATGGAGCGGAGTCGTCTTGGGCTAATGTAGCGAGCGGCGTTCCTCAGGGTTCTGTATTGGGCCCCTTGCTTTTTCTTTTATATATTAACGATTTAGATGTCGGCCTAGTCAGTACAGTTTCAAAGTTTGCGGATGACACGAAGTTGGGTGGTAGGGTGATTAATGACGAATATAGAGGTAAAATCCAGGAAGATCTGAATAAAATCGTTGACTGGTCAGTCACATGGCAAATGAGATTTAAAGTCGATAAGTGCAAAATTTTACATATAGGTTCGCGTAACAGTAATTTTGCGTATAGTATGTCAGGGAAGGAGTTAGCAAGCGTAGAGCAGGAAAAGATTTAGGAGTTATAGTCACTGGTGATTTAAAAGTAGCGAAACAAAGTACAGCAGCGGTCAATAAAGCGAACATAGTGTTAGTTTTATAGCCCGGAATTTTTAGTACAAATCGCGCGATATTATTGTTCCTCTTTATAAATCATTAGTTAGACCCCATTTGGAGTACGCGATCCAATTTGGAACCCTCATGTGCGAAAAGATATAGACAAAATCAAAAGAGTTCAAAGACGAGCAACTAAGATGATTCCGTCGCTTCGGTCGAAGTCGTACGAGGATAGGCTTAAGGAGTTGAAATTGACTACACTCGAGACTAGGAGGTTAAGGGGTGATCTAATCCAGGTTTTCAAAATTATGAATGGGTTCGATAACATACATAGAGATAGCTTTTTCGAAATATCTCAATATAATAGGACTAGAAATAACGGGTGTAAGTTGACAAGTAGAAGGCTCGAGACAGCAGTTGCCGAAAACTTTTTTACGCATAGAATAGTAAATAGGTGGAATAGTTTGTTGGTAGAAGTAATTAGTAGCACGTCTATAAACATGTTTAAAAATCGATTAACGCATATGTTGATAGATTGGGTATAGTTTAAAGTAGTAAAATTAAGGCTTTGTGGTTCGGAACCCACGTAAAATTGTAGGTCCCTTCTGCCACCACGGAGGACATGCACAATACACAATTACGAACACAGTTAAGTAGACCAGCCATGAGTGGATCCTAGGGTCTTTGTTGGTCTGAAACATTATATAACATTATAACATTAAATTATCTGGATTATTGTTCAACTCTGCAAATGACCATCTTGGGATTTCAATGTCTCCAAGATGTGGCAATTCTTTGAACCAATATTTCCACTTTACCACCATATGATCAGGTAACTCTTGGTCCCAACCAAGTTCAATTTCTCAGAGGCTCTGAAACCAAATTTTTTACTTTTTCACAAATGAAGCCAGGAATCCAAGAGGATCAAAGACTTTCGAAGCCAAACTAAGAGCTGTACGTTTTGTCCACCTTGTCTCATTCTCAGCCAGCTCAACTAAAGATTTCCCATTGAAGGTAAACAAATCCTCTCCTTGCTGCCAATACTTTCTGCCTCAATACTTTCTGCTGCACAAGGTCCAACACAGGACTGACTCATAAACTGTTGTATCTGAGAATGATTGGTCTGCCATTTTCTAAGCTCCATGCCAGCCTCCCTCACTATAGCTCTAGCCTTCATGAATATCTGTTTAGCCATTTCTGTATTATCCACTAAACACAGCAAATCATCAACATGAAAATTTTGCCTTATGTGTTCAATAGTATCAGGATAGACGTCAGAATATTTCTTAAAATGGACAGAAATGGACTAGAGCTGAGGCCAAACAACACTGACTTCATTCTATATGCTTGAACCTTGGGTTCATTTTCCAACAAGTCTTTTGTATCCACCCACAGATACCTTACTGCATCTCTATCCTCTGGTTTTAACTTTATCCTCAAAAAGGCTTGCTTCACATCTGCAGTCAATGCTACTCTACCAAACTGAATCTCAGTAACAAGGAAAATAAATCTGCATTTAAATTTGGCACAGCACCCAAACAGTCATTCAAGGACACACCATCTTTGTCCTTGGCTGACCCATCAAAAACTACTCTCAGTTTGATGGTGGTTTTGTCTCGCCATACCACGGCATGGTGTGGCAGATAATGTGCCTCCTGGCTCACCAGCTCACCTTGCACCCTTTCAGCATAGCCTCCTTTACATAGCTTAGGATGGCCTCATCGTATTTATTTAACAACGCCTCATTTTTCCTTAGCCTGTGCAATGAAGTCTCCAACCTCCTATTAGCTAGCTGAAGATTTGAGCTGAGTTTGCAAGAATCCTTCAAATGGAGGCCAAGTTCGTAGCAACCATCTCTAAACTCAATACCCTTTTCAAATTGCTCTAAAACATCACTGTACTTGCCTGCTTCTCCTGTTTGTCCTTTATACCAATGCATTCAATTTCCCAAAAGGTTTCAAATGCCTTTCCAAACCATGGCTGTTCTCAATCTTAACAAAAAGAGCTTTAACCTCCATTTCATTGCAATAGCTACCATGTAGCATCCAGCCTAGCTTACTTTCAATAGCTGCAGGACCTCGAGATGTGCGGACAATGTTACCAGTGATGAAGTCCCAATAATAGTTAGCTCCAATCAAAAGACTAATAGCTTCTGTTCCTTCAAACTTATTATTGCCCAAATTAATTCCTTTAACTTGTAATTCTTGGACACATGCCATATCTAAACAAGTAGTGACTGGAGCACAAAGTTCCTCAATCTCTACAGCTTGGACCTTGATAGTGGAACTTTGTGGCAACAACCCCTTAACCAGAACTTCTACCTTCTTAACTTTGGTTCGGTTTTGAAAGGAACCCCCAAACCCAGAAATTCTTAAATTTTTCCTCTTAAGTTCTTTAAACTTCAATTTTCTGAAATTCTGGTCTTAATAAAGCTACACTGGCTACCACTATCAAACAACACTCTTACAGTAGCTTCTCCATCATTCCCAATTAATAATGCTGCATCTGTTTGCAATAATCCACCTTTACTTTTACTCCCGTTCATAGCAGTGGCATGTGCCACTGATATCTCTACTTCTGGGGTAGGCCTACTAGGAGTGTTTTCACACAATAATGGCTGATGCCGGCCATGGCATTTTTTGCACAAAATTTTAAACTTGCAAAACCTTGCTCTGTGATCTTTCAAAAAACATTTAAAACATGCTGTGGATTTAGTTACCCTGTCCTTTCTCTCCTCAACAGGTGAAGCCTCAGCCACCTCACATTTATATGACTTGTGGTTGCCTTCGCAAAGTATACATTCCTTGATTCCCTTTAATTTATTCTCAGAGGATACATGTAGAGCTGACACTGTACCTGGGCTATTCCTTTTTGTAGAAACCTTGGTGCTGTTACTGCCTTTGTCCCCTTTGTTTAACATCCCACTGTGCAAACTCAATTCCCTCTCGTCTTGCTAATTCTGTGCCTAAAAGGTTTAACATCTACTGAGGGGGATGTACGCATGTTCTGTACAGTGTCTCCTACTTAATTCAAGCAAAATTGAGCTAGGCAATTTAGACTCCAGTAAGTCCAGTATAGTAACAACATTACACCATACCTTTCCATTCCTAACCTCAAGCTGTCCAGGGACCTAGTTCTAACTTCAAATTCATCATATAACTGCCGTAACTCCTTGACACTATTGGGATTATTAACAGGAGGTATTGCTAAAAGTTCACGGAGGTGTCTTTTAATTAAGATCTCTGGCTTACCAAATCGTTTCTTTAATATATCCCAAGCCACATTATAATTAGTCTATGTTAATGCTAATCCTGCTATTGTCTTTGCTGCCTCCCCTTCGAAGAGGGACTGTAAATAATTAAACTTCTCCACCGCACTTAACACTTCACTAGAATGAACTGCTGATTGAAAACTGTCTGCCCATCCTTGCCATTCCTGAATACTCCCAGAAAATGTTTTGAGTACAAGGCTGGGTACGTGAACTGCAGATCTGTTTACAGGGCCGGCGCTACCCACTAGGCAAACTAGGCGATCGCCTAGGGCGCCAAAATCTGGGGGCGCCACACAAATTCTGAACAACTTAGACAAAATTACTTAGTCTAACTGAAAACACGAAAACTTAGTAATAAAGGGAGCAGTGGCTAAGACTGATGATAGCAATGTTGAGAAAAAAAAAACTTTGTTGGAAGTGTTTTATTAAAAGCACGAAAAGTAAAATTTTGATGGAACTGAACTTCATGGGTCATGATATAATTATAATATAATTTTAAACTTTAGTTTGAAGTAGGTAATCAATGAAAAACACAAACATAATGTAATCATGTAGCTAGCTTCTTTAACCTACTGTATTATTATTACAGTATTAAATAATTTTGTTATTGTTATATACAAGCAGTGAAAAAATAATGGGATACAATTTATGTTTATATATTATTTTCAAAGAACCTAAAAAAAAAGTTCCGTATTTGACAGAATTAAATATACTAATCTTTTTTCTTATAGTAAATGACAAATGAGAGTATTGTAAATCATTCTTATTATTTTGTTGTAAATTTATAATTATAGTGTACATAATTTAGGTAAACCTAAATAACATCTTATGTAGGTTAAGTGCTATACACAGCAGACAAGCATATCCTTAAAAATGACAAAAAAGTCTGAAAACTTGAGTGTAATTCCACCCGTGTTTCATATGTAACTACAGATGTATGGTAATTCAGTTCTTTCATGCCTCGAAAGAGGTAAATTGTAGAAGATATTATTATTATACATATTATATTATTAACAGAAATTTGTGTTTTATTTACATTTTATTCACTGACCTTCTGTAATAATAATTATATGGAATTATTTGCATGAATGAAAATATGAAGCCACAAGATGAAAATGTACATGTTATCAACGGTTTTTCGAGTTGCAGAAACAATATAGTAGCTAATACAGTTCCTACATTACCTTATCAAAACTTATTGGGCGGGGGCGCCCATTGAAGGGCTCGCCTAGGGCGCTGAATACCCTGACGCCGGCCCTGTCTGTTTACCTTAACTTCACAAACACTATTTGTTGAGGGCCGTGTTTCATTATTAAACCTGGTCTCTAACTGTACTGAGCTGTTAAACTCTTTTGCTCTGTGGCATGCTTTAATAATGTCATCAATAATCTTTTCAAAGTAAATTATGTCATTTTCTATTTCATCCTCTTCTATAAGAGCCTTAATTTTAACATTTACTTCGCTTAGAGCAACCTTTCCTAGTTTCTAATATGGAAAGCTGCGCGGTCACTAAGCTTAAATCCTCTTGCTCTATGGCAGAATCTATAGTGGCAATGAGCTTCATAATTAGACCTTTGTAGGTGCTTCTCCTTTTTCTAAACTTGTTCAATTCAGCTGCACTCATCTTCAATGCAAAGAACAATTGGGCTCAATGGCAAATAAGCTGAATTGGCCAAAATACTTAACCAAACTGATCAAACTCAAATTTTGCCTTTTTTCAAATAAACTGAATTGCTTGCTTGGGGTACTGATCAACCACCAGTATGGAAAATCAAATTTTCCACCCAAGTAACTGGCACACTGAAGTCTGCAACCTTCGCCTACGAACAATAAAACCAAAATTAACCAAACCGGTAAAAATGTAGGCCCAAAACAACAACAAACTACCGGCCAAGTTTCGCAATTGGGCAACCAAACTTTCTACCCTAGGACCTTAACTCAATTATGCTCAACCCGTCCAGGCCTAACTTGGGCCACAATTTGTACAGTCAGAACTTTGCCGAAAAATAGTAACTGACTCAGTCTTGGGCTAGAATCCGGCTCGAAGGACCATGTTGTTTTTTATTTTATTGGGTTCAGAATCCCAGCTGAGCCCTGAACGGCCAAGCTCTGAAGGGCCACTCCAACCTACAGCCCAAGTTAAGCTAGACTAAAACTTACGGACTTGGAGGTCCTATTAGGTCCTAACTCAGAGTTGCTGACTCGATGTGGGCCTACCTTAGGCCTCAGTTGCATAAAATTAAGATAAAAACAAAAGGGGCACTATTTATGGTATTCTTTCTAAACCTTGCAACAACAACATAACCTGCACCATTGCACGATGCCATAATCTTGTATCTAAACAACCAAACTGAATTGCAAGAGAGCTCTCTATAAGACCACGCCCAGTAAGTGTCGCATTCAACAAACGAGTAGAAAGGACGCGCCAGTTCCCCAAAAAAAATTATGCCACAAGAGTGCCCAAACAATGATGCCACAAGAGCCCAAAAATGCTTACTCTAAATTAAGTGAATTTTTCACTAACCTTACAATTATGAGATGGATATATATATATATATATATAATATATATATATATATTACACACCTTAACTAATATATACAAGCAATGCTGCATCAATCAGCTTAGTCATCATATCGCCTTGGGACAACAATGGCTCTTCCTCTTCTAGATTTTCTAACAGCAATACAGGACGATGAGCGTGAGAATGAAACCTCCACAGCTCACTCCCTGAAAGTAACTGACGAGCTGCACCAAAGCGGAGGAGTCATCAGTGTGTATGATCTTCCACTCAAGTAAACATAGTACGGAAAAGCCTTATTTCAAGGCGGGAGCGCTCTATTCTTTTTGCGGACATTGTGTGAGTGAGGTCTGCCTTCTGAAAAGTGGAGAAAATCGATTTCAGTCGTTCGTTTGGCGAGTTCACTGATGAAGTTTTGGTCAGAGCGAGACGTAGTTGAACTTCCGTCGATGGAAGTTGGGCATAAGAGAGGTCCACCGGTGACAGCAGTAAATGGAGAGCATCCAGATTTTCTCAGTTGCCACCAGCATAAACGCCTCTAGGTGCTCCTGGGAGAGAGTGCTCCTGAGTCGACTTTTGACGTATTTCAGGGTTGAAAAACTTCTCTCACAGGCCACCTGGGTGATTGACAGAGTGAGCAGGAACTTGTACCCAAGGCCTATGATGTGGTAAGCATGTCAACAAGTTGTACCTCCGGATTATCTGGTAACAACATACTGCACAGTCTTTACAAGAGGAACACCTTTTATTCCTCATCTCCACTTCGTCTTCCTTTCCATCAGCCTCAGGTCCGTCCTCAGGTGTCTCACTGACTATTCTGAAGTTGTATTCCTCCAGTGCTGATGTTTTCAGCCTCTCCCACTGTGCAACCAGACTCTTCAGCTCACACTGCAAGTTCTCAATTGTTGCCCTGCTGTCAAACTTCAGCAAGCATTTGCTGAGCTCTTGAAGGGCTGACTTGGGTAAACCACTGGCACCGACCCTTACATGTCGGAAGTTTCTGGGGTCCAGAAGGGCTAAGTCGGCATAACGAGTGCCATGGGTGAGGAAACGGTGATGGAGGCTCTCAGTGACTGTGTCCATTATTTGATTGTGGACTTCAACTCTGTAGGCCCTCTCTGCATCTGTCAACGTCTCATCATGAGCCATCTCACCAGGCATGATTTTCTTTTTTCTTGGCCTTTTCTGTGGCAGGGTGGCCTCCACTTCCAGCTCTGTCTCCTCTTCCTGCTCCTGCAGTTTGCCATTCGCCCACTGAACAAATGTGTCTGCAGCTTGCTTGATGGCGTCGAAATCTCTTGCCATCCCTTTGAGACTATCTTGTGTTCCAACAACCATTCTGTGGGCAAAGAGAATGTCCATGCCACTCGTCTGCAAGTACTTGGAGAGTGGAACCGTGTGCTCAAATATGCGAAGAAATATTTGAGCGGTCAGTATGGTCTCGTATTTGAGTAGTGCTTCAATGAATGCTCTTGCCTTGACACGTACGGTGGTCTTGATATTTGCCTGGCCTTGTATTACAGCTAGTGTATTAGATTTATTTTCCTCCTTACTTAATTATTTATTATTTTCATCATTATATTCAATCATTTCATTAATTATATTTAACAAACGGTTGGTTCAAGTTTTGTACGGATATATTTTCCGTATTTTGATCAGTGTTTCATAGTAAAGTGCATTAACTTGCATTCCTTTTTCAAGTTCAATCATCTATTTCAAATTAGGCTGTTATAAGGCAGTTAGGTATAACATTTCCTTTTCAGAAAAAAGGTAATCAATCCTCTATATATTCAAGTATTATCAAGGTAAAGTGTTTACAATTAAACCTACTAAGGTAATGGTCTATTTTGTTTTCTTAGAATAGGACAATTACTACCAACTAAAGAGGGCGTTTAACTATAACCAAGTTTAACCCTCTGATAGCATAAAATTTCTATCAGCGGGAATCAATAATATTAGTCAGGATTTAAATAATTCATAGTCGTAATTTAGTGTCAATAAATTAATAGTTTTGTGGAAAATTTGGGAGTACCGAAATGGAAGACCCACCTAATCTTGGATAAGCCATATTGACATTAAAAAAAAAAATTATAATAATAAAAAATAAATCAGAAGGAGAACTTGAACTCTTGCTGAGAAAAATTAAAAAGACACCAACGAAGAAACAAATATGGGATGAAAAGAAAAAAAGATCCCATAGCTAGAAATGGCAACATGGTTTTGGGAAGAAGAAAAAGATCGGGATAAGCTTAATAAGCAGAATAACGGGAGGAGGAGGAGGCGCGAGACGAAAGAAGCCGGAATAAAAATGTTCATTATTGGTGTCAAGAAATAAAACTTATATAAAATTTCAAGGTAAGAAGTTCATAAATTTCCCTTCGGTTATTAAATTTAGGTTAAATAAGCTGACATTTCAGCTGTAATTGTTTAACAAAAGAGTATGGAAGTCCTGTTTATGGACAAATAGTTAGGCTGGTTCATCTTTGGCCTAGGTCTTCCATCTCCAACGTAGCCTAGGTTGTGTTTAGGCTACTCTGGTTGGAGCAGGACCTATTTTTTCCATATCTTAATGGTGGCCGTGTGGGGAAGGGTTATTTGCTGTGAAAACCTTAACCTTGAATAAAATAAAATTAAAACAAACAAAAAAATAAAATTACGCCTTATCAAACATTTTGACATCTGAACAGAATTTATTCCATGTTTGGCTTTTTCAAATATTTACTACATATAAATAATAATAAATTACGAAGCCCTAACTAAAATATAAAAATAAGAAATAATTCAAATACTTCAAAACTTATCATTTGGTCATAAATGTGGTAAAATTCTAGAATAAGGGTAATCCGAAGCCTAGCCTATTTAACCAAAATAAAGCTTAACTATTGTATACATAATATAAAATAAAGCTTATTTATAGAGTTGAAAGGGTTTTAGGATTTTGGGGACTTATTTTTGGAAAAATAAAATAAACAAAATATGGCTGAATGTGAAGCAATTGAGGCAAAGATTAAATCATTAAAAAGGAAGAGATCAGCAAGGAAGGGAGTCATTACCAGGCTTTTAACTAGCTTTAATAGCAAAGAAAATCCAAATAAAAGGGATTATGATACTATTTTGGGTGGTTTAAATAGAATTAAACAGGAAATAATAATTTATAGACGAGGAAATTGTTACAGAAACTGATGGGTTAAATGTTGGTGAAGAGACATACACAGCACTTTTGTGTGAACAAGAACAGAATATTTTTGAAATAGATTCTCACATAAATGAATTATATGCTGCTTTAGATAATCTACCAAATAATTTAGAAGCTACAAATCAAAGTTTGATTGAGGCCTTCAGAAATGTATCCATTTCTAATGATGACAATAAACAACTAAAAGCCAAGTTACCAACATTACAAGTACCAATATTTGAGGGTGATCGAACAAAATTTCAGTCTTTTCTGGAAAAATTTGATAGTTTAATTGGCAACAAAGATTATATATCTGATGTTGACAAATTCAGTTATCTGCTTAATTATTTAAAGGGCCCAGCCCTAAAACTGGTTGATGCCTTACCAGCAATAGGCAGCTCGTATAAAATAGCTCTCAAATTACTAGAAAGAAATTTCCTAAATAGAAAAGAAATAGTAAATGATTTAGCAATAAAATTAAAAAATATAAAACCAGCCAAGGATAACCATCAGGATCTGTACAATTTCTATTGTGAAATTGAATGCATGTTAGGTCATCTACAAAATAATGACATAGATCTAGAGAAATCAGCATGGTTTATCCAACCGTAATATTTGATTGTTTACCTACCCAAATTAGGGATATTTTCCAAAGAATAACGGAAAATACATACCCTACCCTTGGTGAAATAAGGAATGAATTTCCAAATGCTTTGTCAATGTACAAATCTTCAAAGATTAATTCACAAACAAAGATTGGTTCACAAATAAACCAAACAAAGATTGATTCACAAATAAACCAAACAAAGAAAATTCAAACAAAACCAAAGCCACAACCACAACAACAAAAAGACAAATCAGAACAAAAAGTGATAGGTCTAACTCCTACACTACAAAATTTTAATGTTACGACAGAATTTGTACGTAAGTGTAAATTTTGTTCGGCTGATGATCACAATAGCACACGATGTACTAAATATGTAGACTTAGAATCCCGGATAAATAGGTGTTCTCAGTTAAACCTTTGTACTAAATGCACAGCTGCAGGACATACTAACAAAGACTGCAAAACAAAAATAAGATTCAAATGTGTTAATTGTGGAAGTTTAAATCATGTCTCTTGTCTTTGTGATTCATTTAAAAATTCAAATAAACAAAACACAAAGAAAAATGAAAAAACATTTAATGGACATGTATCAATAAATAATGTCAATAAAAATTCTAGTGTACTCCTACCTACAATAACCTTGGATTTAAAAAATAAAAAAGGTGGGACAACTCCTATAAGATGTCTAATAGATTCTTGTTCCCAACAAACATTTGTAGATCAATCATTAGTTAATCAATTAGGCCTACAAACTCATAAAAATGAACAAGAATTGTGTATAACATCATTTGTCAAAGAAAACGAACAGAAAGAAAAATATAGTACAGTCAATTTAGATCTGGATATACCCACAGAGAATAAAACAACAAACATAGAAGCAGTAGTCATTGAACAAGTTGGTCAACAAAAATTTAAAATACCAAATTTAAAACAAGTAATACAACAACTTAAAAAGCAATATAAAATTGCAGATAGAAATTTAAATGATGATACAATAGATAATGTTCAAATGTTAATTGGAGCTGATTATATTCACTTAATTCAGAAGGGCATAGTCAGAATAGGAGATGGGAGGCTCTAGATACTCACTGGGGTATAGCTCCACTGGGACACAGATAAATATAAAATAACAATGAAAAATAAAAATATATGACTAACAAACTGCCTATTATGACAAGGTCTTACACAACTCAAATAATGACATAAATACTGAAATATTAAATAAATCATTAACAACTGAAGAATTAGATAAAGGTGTACAACAGCTCTGGCTATTAGAGTCAGTGGGGGTGCAAGATGGTGATCATACAGATGAAAATCAATTAATGGTTGAAAATTTTGAAAATACCATCATGTATGAAAATGGCCATTATTCAATTGAACTACCTTGGAAGATCAATAGTCCAAAATTAAATGATAATCTAAAGGTAGCTAAAGGTCATCTCTATAATTTGATGAAAAGATTAAAAAATGACAAGAGAATTAAAATGTATGATGATGTTTTCAAGGACCAGTTAGAAAAAGGCTTCATTGAGGAAGTTAAAGATCACCCCTTTAAAAAAGACAACTGCCATTATCTTACTCACACAGGAGTCTATAGAAAGGATGCACCCACAACAAAACTTAGAGTTGTGTATAACTGTAGTCTTAAAGATGGCAATAAGCATAGCTTGAATGACTGTCTCATAGAGGGGCCTAATCTTATTTCAGACCTTGTAAAAATCCTTCTAAGATTTAGATTAGATGACTATGCAGTTCAAAGTGATATAAGCAAAGCTTTTTTGAGAATTCATCTGAAAAATAACTATGACAAAGATCAACTAAGATTCTTGTGGTTTAATGATCCATATGACTTAAATAAAGGGTTTAAAACATTTAAATTTAATGTGGTTTTGTTTGGAGCAAATGCAAGTCCTAGTTTACTGGCTTTAACCATCAAACATCACTTAAATTTGTATGATGAAAATGATTTAACTGTTCAGTTCTTGAAAGATCACTTCTATGTAGATAACCTTGTAGGATCAACCAAAACAGAGTCAGAATTAAATGAAGTTTACATAAAAGCAGATAAAATAATGAAAGAAGGTAATTTTGAATTAAGAGAGTGGATCACAAATAATGAGAGACTAAATCAAAAAATAAAATCAGAAGACAAAGGATTGACAGAACCAACAAACAGGGTGAAAACATTAGGCATGATCTGGGATTTGAACTCAGATTCTAAAGTTCATGACTCACTCTGCACAAAAGGCTACACCTTAGATACAACAGCTAACACAAAAAGAAAGATCTTATCCGAAAGTTCAAAAATATTTGATCCTATGGGTTTACTCCTTCCTTCTACTATCAGATCCAGGGTTCTTTTACAAGAATTTTGGAAACAGAAAGTAGACTGGGATGATCCTATAACCAATAAACAACAAGATAGCTGGAAAAGGTTAGCTAAAGATCTCAATAAAATACAAAACATAAATATTCCCAGAGTTTGTGGACACAGAGATACACCTCAAACCTTGCATGTATTTGGCGATGCCAGTGAAAAGGTGTATGGCTGTTGCGCTTACCTTGTAGGTGAGGATGGCAGCCATTTGATCTATGCCAAGGGGAAAGTAACACCCTTAAAACAAAAGAAAACTATTCCTCAGCTTGAACTACTTGCAGGTTATCTAGCTGTAAAAATAACAGATTTCTCCATGAAGTCTACATGATGTAAACATCACAAATACATATATTTGGCTTGACAGTCAAATCTGCTTGGCATGGATCAACTCTGATGAGTTAAACTCAAAAAACATCTTTGTCCGTAACAGATTAAGAGACATTAAAGAAGCTAGACAAAATTTGGACATAACCTTCAGATACATTCCAACAAAACAAATCCTGCAGACTTTCTTACAAGAGGATTATCCTGTAAATTACTAAAATCCAACAAAAATTGGTTTCATGGACCTGAATTCATTCAGGATGAAACAATGTGGCCAGCAGAACAAATTAATGTAAAGCTTAACATGATAACCACAAATAAAGTTGAGCCACTATTAGATTATAACAATTATTCTGACTTTGGCAAACTTGTAAGGGTAACATCTTACTGTCTCAGATTCATTCACAACTGTTTAAAGAAAATAAATAAACAAAGAAATAATGATAATGAAATGTATACAAGTCTAGCTACCAAATATTGGATTAACCACATACAACAAACAGAATACAAAAATGAAATAGATTTTCTAACAATTGGTAAACAAATGAACAAAGTACCCTCTGTGGTAATAAACTTGAATCTTTACATTGACAAAGATGGCTTATTAAGATGTAAGGGTAGATTAAACAAATCACAAATCACATATAACAGTAAACAACCCCTTCTTCTTCCTAGGTTCCATCACATTACAACCCTAATTATTAGAGAGAAACACAATGAACTTTATCACATGGGTGTTCCACAAACATTAAATGCCATTAGAAAGTTGTATTGGATACCCAAAGGCAGAATGACTGTAAAGACAGTTTTGAATAACTGTGTCACCTGCAAAGGATTCATTCCAGATCTTTCAGGAAGACCAATCTCCTGATTTGCCAACAGAGAGAGTCACCTTTAATAGGCCTTTTGAAACAGTTGGCATAGACTATACAGGAAGTTTGACTGTTGGTCTGGGAACAACAGAACAAAAAATGTACATCATACTTTACACATGTTCATCTTCTAGAGCAGTCAGCTTAGACATAGTGAGTGATCTCTCCGCAGAATCATTTGTCTATAGCTTTAGAAGATTTTGTGCTAAGCATTCTGTACCCAAAATTGTTTGGACAGATAATGCAACATATTTCAAGGCTGGTGAAAACCAAATAAATGACATTACAAAATTCACATACCATAACATATCTACAAAATAACAAAATAAAATGGAAATACATCCCTGTTGCATCACCATGGTATGGAGCAATCTGGGAAAGGAATATCCAAACAATAAAGAATTGCCTAAAGAAATCAATAGGTAAAAAACAAATTGAATTCTTTGAACTTCTCACTCTCATTAGTGAAATTGAGAATGTTGTCAATAACAGACCTCTTACTTATGTAGGGGATAATATTAATGATGTAGAGCCTCTCACCCAAATCATTTGATTAAGGGAGAAGTCATTAACCTTCTACCTGATTACAATATCTCCTTGGATGATCCACCTTGGAGTGATAATAATCATGATTTGCAAAATAGATTATCACAAATAACAAATATAAAAACAAAATTTAAAAAGCAATGGAGTGATGAATACCTTGTTGGGTTGAGAGAAAGGCATAAATATATACAAAACAAAGACTGGGTTAATGAAATCAGGGTAGGAGATGTAGTTCTAATTAGACAAAATACACCAAGACAGTGTTGGCCATTAGGTAGAGTTTTAGAACTAAAAACTGGGGAAGATGGATTAACCAGGGTTGTAAAACTTAAAACTGCTTCAGGTGAAACTATAAGAGATGTATCACTCTTATACCCCCTAGAAGTAGGACCAACTACTGTTAACAAAAATGATCATGAAGATGAATCTAAATAGATTCTGATGATGATCAAAATTTGACCCAAACTATACCAAACCTAACCTGTTCAATAAATGATGTAACTAGTCCTACTACTACAATAACCTATACCACAAATAGTAGACCACAACGTTCAACTGCTCTACAAGCTAGGCAGATGTTACAACAAAAGATAAGGGCTGGAGTATTGTAATATTTCCTATGGAAAATAAATTAAAATGCAACACCCTTTCATTTTGGAAAGAGTGAGGACTTTATAAAATGCTACACTTTTTATATTAAAAAGTGAGGAAAAACAAAAATGGAATAACAAATAAAACATAAATTATAGGTAATCTAAGATGGGTTAACAAATATTAAAGAAAAAATTGGGTTTCACATGCAATTTTTCATTTCTGGCTGGCCCCAATGTGTGAAAAATTTGGGAGTACCGAAATGGAAGACCCACCTAATCTTGGATAAGCCATATTGACATAAAAAAAATAACAATAAAAAATAAATCAGAAGGAGAACTTGAACTCTTGCTGAGAAAAATTAAAAAGACACCAACGAAGAAACAAATATGGGATGAAAAGAAAAAAAGATCCCATAGCTAGAAATGGCAACATGGTTTTGGGAAGAAGAAAAAGATCGGGATAAGCTTAATAAGCAGAATAACGGGAGGAGGAGGAGGCGCGAGACGAAAGAAGCCGGAATAAAAATGTTCATTATTGGTGTCAAGAAATAAAACTTATATAAAATTTCAAGGTAAGAAGTTCATAAATTTCCCTTCGGTTATTAAATTTAGATTAAATAAGCTGACATTTCAGCTGTAATTGTTTAACAAAAGAGTATGGAAGTCCTGTTTATGGACAAATAGCTAGGCTGGTTCATCACCAGGCCTAGGTCTTCCATCTCCAACGTAGCCTAGGTTGTGTTTAGGCTACTCTGGTTGGAGCAGGACCTATTTTTTCCATAAGTTTATTATTCAAATACTCTGTTGGGTTAAAACAAATTTTTAATTCTAACAAGTGTAAGCAGTACGTCAGTGTACAGCGTATTGTCTGGGTTACCAAAGAATCCAAAGACCTTCAGCGCAGCATCCTTTGCCCACCACCGGGTTTCTCCGATTGGAGAGAGGCGTTGGTGGCGAGTGTTGTTACTTTCCCTTTCCCATACATTCATCCTCTGGTAGAACTCTCGGATGAACACGGCGATGTCATTCAGTAAAGAGAACAGTGAGGCACTTGCTTTAACCACTCCTAATGTGTCAGCCAACACTAAGTTCAGAATTTGTGCATAACACCATACGTGTATTTGGTTGGGAGTGTGTGTGGAGAGTAGGGCAGAGAAACCTTTGTACTGGCCCTGCATGTTAGAGGCTCCATCTGTAGCATTGCCGATACATTTGCTGATGTCCAGTATGAGTTTCTGAATAATTTTCGTCAGCAACTGAACCAAGTACCTACTCTCTATAATATCCCGAATTATGTTTATAACAGTATTGATTGTATTTTTAGAGAGAAAAGTGATGAGAGAACCTCTGCCTCTTGCTCCAGACTGATGCAGTTTCTTGCTTTTCTCTATGCAATCAGTTAGATGTTCATTCAAGCAGACATCATATTTTCCAAGTAAAATGATAAGTTCCATAAAGTTACCATGATCGACACTGGCGTCATCTAATTCTAATGTATAAGCTGCCTCCGACTGCATCCCCCTGTAGCTAAGCCCTCTCTTGCCAATGACTTTAACTACATCTACTTATACGCTCCATCACCTGGCGTCTCTTGCAGACCTGCTCTCTGTGGGCTGAAATCTGACTGTCACTCAGCAAACCCTCTATGTCTGCTTTAGAGGCCTTTAGAAAGTATGCTTCAGCGGAATTTCTGGCCGTGCTACTCTGTGTGTGCTACTCTTTTGTTTCTCTAACAGATTAGTGTATGCAAGCATAATATAAGATAAAGATTTTAAAGATCGTTTAAGATTTGCCTTGACTTATCTTTACAAGTAGTTCAGCCGCCAACAGGATAGCAGTAGCAGGATGGCAGAAAAGTCAAAACCAAAACAGTCAACCAGGAGTGCCACAGAGCATCCTGTGTTTGGACAAGCTGAAAATCTTAAGCCAACTTGTCTTCCTACCTACAGAGACATTATGAAGCATTACTTTTATGAGACTCAGAAAATAAAAAATGAATAACAGTCTGAGAAAGAGCCAGATGTACGAGAGGTCTCTAATATAGTTGCTGAAAGGGTTGTTGATGTTTGGAAATTGGCCTCAATTCCAACATTTAACATGAAATCAGTGGCAGACAGGATTATGAGGTATCATAACACCTGCAGAAATCAGATATTAAAGATTCCAAAGAAGAGACTTGAAATAGATTCAACGAAAGCTAAAATCCAGGCATTTCATTAAAAAAGTCTTAAGTTGTTGTTGTTGGTGGTGGTTAGCCAATCAGCCCACCCTGATCGAGCAAGCCGGCGGCACGCAGGTAACCAATCGCCCTCTCCGGAGTGGACCAAAGGTTCAGCGCACTAGTGATGTTGTGTTGTGTTCTTTGTTGTGCCAGAGCGGTACAGTCTGCCATAATGTGTTCAATTGTTTGTGGTATGTCCTGGCACAGGTGGCAGGTGTCGTCTGTGGAGTTGTCTAGTCTGTGTTTATATGTTTATAGCCTGAATGTATCTGTGGAGTGGTTTAGTGTTGTTATGAATTCCCTAAATGTTTCTGTTTGTTTTTCTTTAAGTTTGTTGTTTATTTCTGTGTTGAGCTGTTGTATCTGCTGTTTTATGGTTTCTGTGTGTGGTGTCTTAAGTCTTAAGAGTCTTAAGTTGTTCAACATAGCTAGCTGTCAATGTATTTTAAGTCAATGCAACTGTCCAAAGGAAGCAAAAGTTCCGAAGCTAGAAGTGCAGTTTTTGCATGATCAGCGCATACACAGGAAACTGTATATATCATCATTGGATAAGAATGAAACAGCTAGGCTTCAAAAGAAGCAAGAACGAGAGGAGAAAACGAAAACTAAAATGCATGCCAACATTTGTGGAAACAGAAGAGCTGTCAGATAATGACATTCATGAAGAAGACTCAGCAGAAATAAGTTATGCAGGATTGAAAACAAAAACATTAAAAAAAATATAGATGCGAACTCCTATAAGGGCTCTCGCCAGGGAGTGTGATAGATATGGCCTGTCTGATAGGGCCGCCTCAGCAGTGGCAACTGCTGTCCTCCAAGATATGGGTCTTGTAAGCAAAAGTGATAGCAGCAAGCAGCAATGTCATAGTAGGGGTGGGGAACCCTTGGCACGCGTGCCAAACGCGGCACGCCAACGACTTTTTTCCGGCACGCGATTCCCCGGGCTCACCTTAAAAAAAATTAAATAAATAAATATCCAAATTCTTCGCTGAGTTTTATATTTTAACTTAATGAAATACAATCAGAATTATTGTTTACTCTTTTGCTGATGTTAAAAATTGCGTTTTTAAATTGTGTGGCTGTATATGGCAGCTATAATTACACTTAAAGGCTAATAAAAAATATCCACGCTATCAACAGGGTAGAACGACCTTCAAGTAAAAATTCCGTCACTAAATTTTACATTTATTCAATCTTACATGACTTACAATAATCACTTTTACAATATTCTTTGATTTTACCGCTCCAGTGTAATTTTTGATTATTTGAAAAGGTTCTCCCAATACTTAAAAGGCACCAAATAATAATATGTTCCCCAAAATTTCGGTTGGCACGTGAGAAAATTTTGCATCAAAGATTTGACGATTTTGGCACGCTCACTTAAAAAGGTTGCCCACCCCTGTCATAGATAGAAGCAAGCTGAGACGAGCAAGGGACCAATTTCGGTCTGAGTCTTAGCTAAATTTCGGCAAGACGTAGTAGTAGTAGTTTCATCCCTGTATTTTGATGGTCGTAAAGATCAGACACTTACTCAAGAAAAACGAGAGGATGGCGCTTATCATAAGATAAATGTGAAAGAGGAACATTTTGTACTCGTAGCTGAGCCTGGACAACGCTTTCTAGGACATGTGGTACCACAGGATGGAACATCCAAGTCCATATCTGTTTCAATTCTAAGTTTCTTAAACCATCACGGCTTTGACCCTAAGAAACTACTTGCAGTTGGGAGTGATGGAACCAATATGAACACCGGTTTCAAGAATGGGTAATTAAATAATTAATTTGAAGATCATATAGGACATCCGTTACACTGATTTGTGTGTCTTCTCCATTGTAATGAACTCCCATTAAGATATATGTTCCATCATTTGGATGGAGTAACTCTAGGACCAAATTCATATTCAGGACCATTTGGAAAAGAACTCCCTAGCTGTCAAATAAAACAGGTTGTTTCTTTTCGCCCTATTGACCGTAGTGCTCTACCAATTCTAGATGATGACATCATTGATGATCTTAGTGAAGACCAGAAATACCTCTATGAGATCTGTCTGGCTATAAAAAATGGATCCTGTAGCAAGAGTCTCGAAAACATGCAACCCGGGAAATTGAACCACTCTAGATGGCTAACGATGGCTAATCGACTTTACAGACTCTATGTCTCCACAGAAAGCCAGTCAGAAAGCCTTATACTACTAATTGACTTTATTGTGCAGGTGTATGCCCCAATGTGGTTTTTTATTAAGACGCAGTCTAATTTTCGCAAAGGACCACAACATATCTTCAAGATGATCGAGCTAACACGAAGCCTGCCAGATAAAGAAAGGAAGATGGTTGATTCTAGCATTCAAAGGAATGCCTACTTCGCACATAGCGAGAACATATTAGCTGCAATGTTGTTTGATGACCGTAGGCATATCCGAGAATTAGGATGTACAAAAATCATGAGAGCTAGAAAAGAAGTAACCAATAAGCAGAGGGTCTTCCGAATCCCACAACTAAACTTTGATGCAAAGGACTACCACGCAATGATAGACTGGAGTGCTGTGATTGAGTCCCCTTTAACAAAACAAATACCACAAGACCTCCTGTTTGGAACCTTTGTGGAAGACAAAGTAGCTCTTCCTAAGTATCCCTGTCATACTCAGGCAGTTGAGCGTCATATAAAACTGGTGGCGCAGGCCTCTAAATGTGTTGTATGAAGTCTTTCAACACTAAAAAAAGAATACAAAACATAAAAGTATAAGGTCTCTATGGCTGGGAGGTTGGAGCGGGCTTGGTGCGGGTCCAAGTAGCTTACCTCCACATGGTGGACCTGGGTAGAGTGAGCTTCAGCTAATGCAGTTCAGGCTAATGCTATCTCGTTGAGAAATTCGGTTTTTCTTTTTACATGCATTCAGCCTATTTTACTCAAAACTAAAGCCCAGTCTAGCTGAAAGCTACAAGAAATATATATATATATGCAAACACCGCCTAACTAAAAGCTCTTGAATACAAACTACCCCTTGGTGACACGTCTTAAAATAAAAAGACTAGGAAAAAATTTTCACTGTAAGTTAGCCTCAACCACCTCCTAAAAATAACACCATCACCAAACCAATTTTCTAAAAAAAAAGTTTTACCATTATAGTTCACTCCACCCTAGTGCACAGCTTCAAAATCCAAAGGAGTAACGGAAGATTTGGTATGGCGATGAATTTTTGCCGATTGACACGAAAGACATTCTTTGGACCACTTGCGGATAGTAAGATCCATATCCGGCCAGAAGTAACGGGATTTGACCATACCTAAAGTGACAATGATGTCTTGGTGCGAGCCACTAAGAGTTAGTGGAAAATCGTTTTACGACAGGGAGTCGGTACAAAAAAAATGTGAATACGGAGTGGGAGTATCGCAGAAACTGTTTACCAGTGGGAAAGGGATAGAGCTTCAAACAGCTGGAAAAAGACGGGGTTTCCGGGTCTTCCTTCTGATGATCGGCGATAGAGGATAGGTCAAAGGTGTCGTTGGTAATTGTCTTGGAAGTTCTGGAGAGGCAGTCTGCCACTCAGTGGCGGTCCTAGCTTACATGACGCCCTGGGCGAACCTCACCTTCAGCGCCCCCCCCCCTGTTCGCCAACACACACACATTCGAATCCCCCCAAAATAAAGGACAGACATAACTCTTTCACAAAATAACTTTTTAATGGACTAATTGTTGGAACTTCAGAACCAAAACAAAGACTCAAATTTCTGAATTTTACAAATCCTTCATCACGTAAATAGAATAACTCACTTAAGAGAATGTAATTATGATACTATGAACAGGAAAAATACAAATTAAATTGCACAACTGCCTTAAATAAACTAGAGAATCAAATTTCTAAATTGTACAAATGCTCTATCACATAAATAGAATAAGACACTTAAGAGAGGGTAATTATTATGCTACACTTTGAACAAGAAACAAAATAAATTGCACCACAGCACAACTGCCATCTAAAGCCTGACTCTTCTTACCTTCCTTGATGCAAAGTCATGAATTAAATCATCATATGAAATCTGCTCAGCAATTGTATGATTTATACTGATGATGGCCAGACCGGTAAGGCGTTCCTGTGACATAGTTGACCTCAGGTAGGATTTGATGAGCTTCAGCTTTGAAAAGCTCCTCTCTGCTTCAGCAACAGTGACTGGAAGAGTATGACCAATTCTGAGAGCAGTCCACAAATTTGGATATATTTCAGAGAGCTCCCTTTCATGGATAAATGTCAGCAGTTCAAGCAAGGATATGGTCTTTGATGGCAAGTCAGGCAAGTTCTTCAGCTCCTGTGCAAGCTCTCTGCCATCCAAGTCAGATTGTCCCTTAAAGTGTAGTGTAGTACTAAGGTTCACACATTGTTCTGTCAGCTCCTCAAACGTGAGAATTTGGAAATGTGTCAGCACTCCAAACTTCTCTCCCACAATTTCCAACGTGGAAAATCTTTCCTGAATGGCTGATGTTGCAGCATCAACCACTGCATTGAAAAATGTCACCTCCAGCTTCTTCAAAGCATCAATCAAGGGCTCATCAGATGCTTCATAGGAGAAGTGCCGCTTTGTGGACCTCAGCCGTTTTTGTTTTAACACAGCCTCCACATTCATTTGTTCACAGATATCTGTGGCTGCCATTTGTGCAGCCACAAAACCTGTTGCCCTGTAATTGCGGAGACCTCTCTCTGTTTTTTTTAGGAGATTTACTGCAACATCAACGTGCATGCTAGGAGACTGCATCTGCTTGCTCACATGCTGAATTTGGCACAACAGGTCATGCCCACCACTGAACAAATGGCGAAGCGGTATGACCCAACCTCCTCTGACAGAGATTGAGCCTCGACCTTTATTACAGAGTCTTTGGTGTGGTCCCTCACCTCGATCAGTGCATCTCTCACTGCAGCTGCCTGATATCTCAGGGGCTCCACACTCTTGATCTTGCTTTCCCACCTTGTATCAGACCACATCTTCAATGTGATGTTCACATGTTTTTTCAAAATGGCCCATCGTTGTGTGGAGGCTGAAAACAAGTTGTAAAGCTTCTGCAAGATGCCAAAGTAACTTGTGGCATCAATAGATCCCTTAGCAGCATCGGCCACAAGCAAATTCAGAGAATGAGCCCCACATGGAACAAACAGAGCTCTGGGATTAATTTCTAGGAGCCTGGATTGAACACCCTTGTTTTTTCCCCTCATGTTGGCCCCGTTGTCGTATGATTGTCCTCTACAGTCCATGAAAGGAACTTTTAGCTCCTCCAGTCTCTTCAGAATCAGAGATGCCAAATGTTGACCAGTGGACTCCTCTGCCTCCAAAAACCCCATGAAATTTCCTTTATATGGGGCTTCCCCTCCAGTGACACAACCCGAATCACAACTGACAACTGTTCAGTGTGGCTGGTATCTGGAGTGCAATCTAGAATTATTGAAAAAAACTTTGATTGTTTGATGTCGCTCACCATTGCTGAAATGGTCTTGCTGCTCGACAAATCAATGAGTTCGTTTTGTATGTGGTGGCCGAGGTAGCTGGTGTGACTGGAGGTCCCTTTTTGGACACGGTTAATGTGCTCTTGCATTATAGGATCAAATTGTGCCATCAGTTCAACTTCTTTCAGAAAATTGCCATTTGATGGTGAGAACAATTTTTCTGTATGTCCCCTTAGTGCCAAATTCCTAACTGCCAGAGAATGCACAATAGCAGTGAGACGTGTCAGCACCGCTCTCCATCTCAACTTCTCAGCCTCCAGAAGTGCCATCTCCTGCTTGTCAATGGTCTCCCCCTTTCTCATCCTCACTGCCAGTTCTTTCCAGATTTTCATAGAATTTAGGTGTTCTGAACTGTTGTCATGTGATGTGAGCAATGAGCTTGCATGCTTCCAGTCCGAGAGTCCCAAACTTGTTAAATTTATTTTCCTCTTGGAAAATAATGTACAACAGAAACAGAAAAGGCTGTTGTTTTTTAAGGAATAGACCAACCAACTTCTGGTTATATTTTCCCCACTAACCAATGACTTCCTGAAGTATTGATGGTGGAAACTTCTTCCGTCACTGTCGTTTCTAGGGAATACAAAGTCAGATGGTACTTGACTTGGTCCCCTGGAAACCAGTTGTGTCCGAATTCTCTCAGTCAGAACTGAAGGCCAGTTAGCAGGGTCGGTGGACAGAGACTCATCCTCAGGAGGCGATTCTGCTCCAGGCATTTCTAATAGAAAGAACAAGAGCATTACTCATTAGTATACACACCTAAGTTAGATAACACATTATTCACAGCACTTTGTTATGGTGGTGGTGTTATGGAATTATGGTGGTGAAACACCACACATACCCAGTAACCCAGACCCAGTGATAATAACATTATAATTTATAACTGTTTGCAAAATGCTTTGCAGGGATGCACACACATACACACACACACACACACGCACACACTCACAGACATATGTGCACACAAACTCACCTGAAGAGTCCTGCCGGGGAGAAGTAGAAGCAAATGGGTCTTCATCCTCAGGATCAGACTGCATTTGTGGAGACATATGTGAGGCTGAGGAGGTAGATGGCTCCTCAGCCTCAATAATGGCAGAAGTAGACGGCTTCTCATCCTGGCTAGTGGCAGAGGGTGTTCCAAAATATTTCAAAAGTGCCCCTGCAAATAGTAAAATAGAACATAACAGACCAATGCATGAATAGGCTAGTACAATTAATTTAACATGTTATTAAGCACAATTTATTAAACTTTTAGAATAGGAAACAAATGAATAATACAACCTCCTTGGTTAATGGCTAATTATATACATAATAGTACACTTCAAATGACTCAGAAAGCTATATCACAAAATAGCAGTGCAATATAGCAGTGAAGAGTAGATGACGTAGCTCTATACCTTTATCTTTTGCTCGTTTCTCCTCTTCTTCTTTCCTCTTTTTTCTAAACTGAGCACCTGATAGCTTTGACCTCTTCTTATCCATTTGCGGTTATTTGACAGACCTTAGTGGCTTAGTGTGAAGATTCGTTCTGTAATAAATAATATACATTTCACTATTTAACCAAACCCAGAAAAATAACATTACATATGTTAAAGTATGGGCCTTTATTCCCAATAATATTAATCTGGAAGCATTTTGCATTGTTTAGGTCTTTTATGGGAAGGTTTATGGAAAATGCAATAGATGGTTTTTTATTAATAAAAATATATTTATTGATCTTTTATTATTTATTTTATTTTATTTTTTATTTTTATTTATTTCTTTATTTATTTATTCTTATTTTTATTTTTATTTTTTTTGCAGGCGCTCATGCCGCCCCTCCACAAATGCCGCCCTGTGCGGCTGCCCATATTGCCCATATGAGGAACCGCCACTGCTGCCACTGTCTGCGCCGCGGATGTATTGTACATCAGCAACGTATTCCGTAATGACAGTCCAGTAGCGCTTTTGCCGATCTGTCTTGGCTCTCCATCGACTGAAGTATGCGATAACTAGTGGTTTATGATCACTGAAGAGCGTTACATGTCGTCCTGACGAAAGTGACGAAAGTGGAGAGCAGTAAGACAGGCAGCTAAGAGTTCTCGGTTGTACGTGGAGTTCGCTTGTTGTGTCGCAGACAGCTTTTTAGAGAAGCAAGCGACTGGAATGGGTTCTTCATTGACCATTTGGTACAATGCAGCACCAGCTGCAATTTGAGAACAGTCAGTCACTAGTTGGTAGGTGGTTCAGCTGGGTAGAGGATGACGCAAGGTGATGGCGTCAGAGAGAGTGGTTTCGACGTTGTCAAATGCTTGGTTTGCTTCTTCGGTCCAGGGGAGATTTTTAGACTTATGTAGATTGGAGGCGAATCAGCTCGATTAACGGGGCGACTATATCTGTGTAATGAGGAATCATACTATGGTAGAAACCAGTCATACCGAGAAATCGCCGAAGGCCTGCGTAGTCCGTAGGACTCAAATACCTTCTGGGCAGTAGATCGAAGACCTGCTGCAGTGACATGGTGTCCTAGAATTTCGAAAGTTATACTTCTGAAGCAGAACTACTCGTACTTCTAAGACAATTTTAGTGGGTGGGTTAAAATATTTTTTTTTGTATTTGTATTTGATAACAAATAACAAATCAAATGTGTATGTTGATGCATATATGCCTACTCATATATATGCTCTTATTTTATTTTGGATGTGAGGCAAAAGATATCTCTCCGGTTTCGTTATGGCATTTAATGCACGATAATCACCACAAGGGCGCCATTCCCTGGGTTGCTTCTTCAGAACGAGGTGGAGTGGCGAAGCCCACGGTGACTTCGAAGGACGGACAATACCAGACTTCAACAAAGCGTTAAAGACATCTTTGGCAGCTTGCAGTTTGTCCGAAGGTAAGAGTCAATGTCAGGCAAACGTAGGAGCAGCACTGCTTGTAACAATCAGCGCCGGCTCTTCCATTACGCAGATCACGCAGTGTGCGTGGGGCCCCGCGAGGCGGGAGAGCCCCAGCGAGTAGTATAAAAAAAATTAATTAATGAATGATTGACAGAAATAAAAAAAAATGGTCCAAATTTTGATTTTTTTTAAACTCTTCCAGCGCCATTCATTTTATTTCCATATAAAATCTAGCAATTTTTTTTTTTGTTAAAATCATAAAAGTTAAAATGTAAACAAACACCTAATCTGTGCCATCAGATCTGCCATCTCAGAAGATGACTGCACTGGAATTGCTGACTTACATACATGAGAAGCAGCTGATAGAGTTATATCGAAACCTATGGATTGCTCTCAGAATTGCAGTCACTCTTCCAGTGACCGTAGCCACAACTGAAAGGAGCTTCTCTAAGTTGAAGCTAATGAAAACGTACCTCAGGTCAACACTGGCACAAAAACGTCTGAGTGGGCTTGCCATCATGAGCATCAATCGGGAGGTAGGCCGGAAGCTGTCCTATGATGATATTATTGATGAATTTGCAATAAAAAAAAGCCAGGAGAGAAAGGTTTTGAATGTACAGGGTGTCCGAGAATTATCTGTACAATTTTTGGCTGTTATTAAAAGTCAACCATGAAGTGTAGAAATTCCAGTTTTATCCCATTTTACAGAGAATCTCCTTACATTTTTTCTGATACTACGTTTTGACAAGTGTTTTAGAAATGTACGCGGGTGACAGACATTGATGATTTAAAAGCAAGAATCACAGCTGCTATTGAGCGAATTGATGTGGATATGCTACAGCGTACATGGCAACATTTGGAGTATCGATTGGATGTTTTGCGAATCACTAATGGTGCACATATCGAATGTTTGTAACAACGTTACTTTAATAAAAGAAACTTTTGAAAATACAGATTCTAAATAATCTTGTTTAAGAATTTTACGTGTGTTATCAAGAATTTGATTAAAAGATGAAATTGTACAGATAATGTTCGGACACACTGGAATTTCTAAAAAACTTGTCACAACTTTGTATCAGAAAAAACGTAATGAGATTCTCTGTAAAATGGGACAAAACTGGAATTTCTACACTTCATGGTTGACTTTTAATAACAGCCAAAAATTGTACAGATAATTCTCGGACACCCTGTACTATGTGATATATATCTATCTAAATAAACTTATTAGATTTTTGTACATTTTATTGTATATAAACCATTTTACTGTGCGAAATATATATAAATATATATATTAGGGGCCCCTTTGCGCGTAGAGCCCCTAAAAGGTTGGAGCTGGCACTGGTAACAATGGTGTGATTTACAGGGATTGGAGTCAGTAGGCCATTTGGCGTTGGCGGCTGATATGGGTTCAACACAAACGCATAATTCCGCAGCAAGTGTTGACTCTCGTCCGGAAAGTTGTTAGTGCGATTAATGATGACGTGGCTTTGCAGTCTACAGGCAAATTAAAGTTAGGTAAAAGGTCTGCACCAAGAAGAGGGGTAACTAATATAATTTGAGAAAAGGCGAGAAAATAGACAACTTCTAGGATTTACGAGTATTTGTAAATTTCAATTTTTTTTTCTGTATTTTAATTATACATTGTACATTTCATATACATTTTATTGCACCTTTTTATTAATTTTAGTTTGCAATTTTCCTTAATGGTTTCCACACTCCTTCCTTGGATGAAAGTGAAAGATGGATATAGGGGACGCCAGCTGCAACCTGTTTCTTGCGGCGATCCAGACCAGGGAACTAAGAGGCAGCCAACGGGCCCAAACCAGTTTTGAACAAAATGTAATGGTATGTTCTTTTTACTATCAAATACTGTTGATCAATTTTAAAGTCATTATTAGTTCCCAGGGATTTCCACGACGTTCACTCGGTTTAATTTCCTGTATATATGTATATACAGTATATATATTATATATATATATATATATGCAGTAAAATCACAGATAAACACGTGATCTTTTTAATAAGCAAACAACCACAGGGAAAAGGAAAAGTAAACACGAAATCCCAGCGCTTTCGTGATATATTCACATCTTCAGGAACAAGAAAGAAATGGACAGAACTTACCAAGTAACTGAGGTAAATACACAAGCGAAAAATTCCCCAATAGGCAACTCAATTTAAAAACAATAAAACAATCTAAAGATTTTTTCCCAATAGATAACTTAATCTAAAGGCTTCTAAATTATTGAATACATAAAAACTATATAAATGAAATTAGACAACATGTACACAAAACAGAAATTATTATAACAGTTATTAGAAATAGTATTTAATTAAAACAGGCAATTAAGTGGCAAGAATCTAAGGAAACAAAAGACACGGTGCAATCGTCGTCACGTGCTCCTTCCATAATATTCCGAATATCTAAAACCAATCTAAAATAATTTTTTCAATAGTTAACCTGTTCAAAAGTCTAATAAACTATCAAGTACATAAAGACTATATAAAGAAAATAATACAATTAAAATGTACATATAATAATGTTAACACTTATTAAAATAATATTTATTTAATTAAAGCAAACAATTAAGTGGCAAGAATGCGGTCAAAATAATACACCACTTTTTTAACAATGTACGAATCTAATTTGTAAAGTCCAGGGCTAATATTAACAAAATCAGCATTATTCTTGATCACACTCGATTCAAGTATATTTCTACTAACAATAGATTTACTAAAACTTAATTTGGAGGCATTTTTTCAGTCAATGGGATGATTAGTATCTCTTACGTGAATGAAAATGGCGTTAGATTCCTGGCCGGTTCTTATACTGTATTTATGCTGCTTAATACGTAACTCAAGCGTCTTGCCAGTTTGACCAATGTAAAATTTATTATATATTGTGCATGGAATTTTATATACACAACCCTGTTCACTTAAAGGGGAGTTTTTAATCAATGAATTCTTAATTACATATAAATTTCTGAACGCGATATTTACGTTAAAAGTCCTCAGTAGTTTCGGCAGATCAAAGAAATTTTCTCTAAATGGTAACGCTAAGACGTTTTTTGTGGTATAAGGAGTCTTGTCTTTTACCTCGTAGAAGGTTTTCTTTGCCATTTTTAAAGATTTATCTATGTAGTTCTTTGGATATTTTAAATCAAACGCAATTTTATATATTTTACTAATTTCATCATCAATGAACTCTGGGCTACAAATTCGTAAGCATCTTAGGAACAAAGTAGAAAAAACGGTTCGTTTTACGTTAATGTAGTGAGCCGAATAATAATGTATATAGGAACAATTATTAGTGAGTTTTCTGTAAATATTGTACTTAAACTTTTTTCCAGACCTATATATTAAAACATCTAAAAATGCGATCGATGAGTCTTTTCCTATTTCAACTGTAAAATTGATAGAGGGAGTTAAATTATTAAGCTTGGGTAAGAATTCATTGAGATTTAAAGTTTCTGGCCAAAGACAAAGAACATCATCTACATATCTAAACCACAGAATGTAATTTGGCAGAACGTTCCTTAATAATTTACTTTCAAAAAACTCCATATATAAGTTACTTAAAATGGGAGAGAGGGGTTTCCCATTGTTATTATTATTTTTTTTTATTGGGTTCAAAATCCCAGCTGAGCCGTGAACGGCCAAGCTCTGAAGGGCCAGTTCAACCTACAGCCCAAGTTAAGCTAGAATTAAAAACTTACGGACTTGGAGGTCCTATTAGGTCCTACCTCAGGGTTGCTGACTCGATGTGGGCCTACCTTAGGCCTCAGTTGCATGAATTTAAGATAAAAAACAAAAGGGGCACTATTTATGGTCTTCTTTCTAAACCTTGCAACAACACAACCTGCACTATTGCACTATGCAACAATCTTGTATCTAAACAACCAAACTGAATTGCAAGAAAGCTCTCTATAAGACCACACCCTGTAAGTATGGCATTCCACAAACGAGTAGAAAAGACGCGCAGCGCCGCAAAAAATGATGCCACAAGAGTGCCCAAACAATGATGCCACAAGAGCCCCAAAATACTAGCTCTAAATTAAGTGAATTTTTCACTAACGTTACAATTATGAGATGGATATATATACACCTTAACTTAATATATACAAGCAATGCTGCATCAATCAGCTTAGTCATCATATCGCCTTGGGACAACAATGGTTCTTCCTCTTCTAGATTTTCTAACACTCCCCACCGAAGAGGCATTGTTGTCATTACCTTCTGCAAGGTTAGCCAAGCCTTCTCCATGAGGCTGTAACTCAAATGTTTCATCTTGACTATCCATGTTTTTGCTGATTTCTAAAGCATAGAGTTTTTGTATATGTCTCTTTAATTTTCCTCCTCAAGTCTTTACCAGTGCAGACCTAACTAAATTGTCTTTGCCAACAAACAACTCTTCAATTATGCCGAGCTTCAGCATTGCCTTGGTCTTTCATCCCCAATCATTACCACTTCTCCCACCTTGATACAATTTGCATTGGAGCCCTTTACATTGCCTGATGGGTAATAATTGAGTTCTGGCAAGTATTCCATCTTCCACCTCTTCCATAACTGATCTTGTAGCTCTTCAAGGTACCTGAACCGTCTGGTTAACTCTCCTTGAGTGCTCTGGATAGGCTGCAAGTCTTCTGGCACACTGGGGCCTGATGTTAATCGTTTACCACAAAGAAAATGATTTGGTGTCAATGGCTCTGCATCCTGCATACTGTTATAAACAAAAGTGATAGGCCTACTGTTCACCATTGCTTCTACTTCACATAAAACAGTGCAGAATTCTTCTTTGCTCAAATGAGCATTAGCTAAAAGTTTCTTTAATGGACACTTTACACTTCTCACTAACCTTTCCCAAAATCCTCCCCACCATGGTGCTCTCTCAACAATAAACTCCCACTGTACCCCTTGGTGTGAAGAGTAGGATTGGAATCCTTCCTCTTTTAGCAAGGACCAAACTTCTCGGAGTTCCTTTGCAGCCTTTTTGAAGGTTTTTGCATTATCCGATATGATTTTATTTCGGAAACCCCTTCTGTTCACAAACCTTTTAAAGGCCAAAGAAATACATCACTACTTAAGTTGCTTACCAACTCCAAATGGATTGCTCTGGTGGTAGCACATGTGAAAAGACATATATAACCTTTGTTAGACTCCCCTTGCTCATACACATAGACTGGACCTGCGAAGTCTACTCCCACTACATCAAATGGGGCAGTATAGACACACCGTTCTCTTGGAAGTGGAGCCACCTTTTCATAATAAGGCTTTGCACTCCAACGCTTGCAAACCACACATTTATGCAAGGCCTTTTTTACTACTTGTCTAATTTTGGGAATCCAAAACTGTTGTCTGATCTCTATTATCACTTCTCTAACTCCAGCATGTAACAACTTATGATGAGTATCCAGGATCAAAAGGTCCACAAAGTGACCCCCAGAAGGTAGCAAAATTGGATGTCTTTTCTCCTCTGGAAGCCCAGAAAACTGTAGTCTACCTCCTACTCTCAATAAATCCTGATCCAAAAACACATCCAAACCCTTGAGAGCAGAATGTGTTGGTAGAACCTGTAATGGACGGCTGGTGAGCAATTCCCTCTCTTCACCAAATTTTTCCTTCTGCACATATACCACCCAGTATTTCCTGGCTTGCTGAATCTCCTTACTGTTCAGAATTCCTTCCCTTCTTGTTTCTCCCTTAATATTGTTGGTAAATCTATATACCCATGCTGTCACTCTTAACAACCTTTTTCAGACTGCTAATGTCCTCAAGCCTCAATATGGGGTCCTGCTGCATAACTTGACAACTGTTCACAGTGCATTTTCTCACCTGACTCACCCATGCTTCTTCAGCCTGGCATTCTCCTACAATAGGCTGATTAGAAGGCCAGTTTTCACTTCCAAGTTTTAGCCACTCTGGCCCATTCCACCACAAACTTGACTGTGCAAGATCTTTCACTGAAATTCCTCGTGTTGGTAAATCAGCTGGGTTTTGGGTGCCTGGACAATGCTTCAGTGGTGAGCTGCCAAAATTTTAACAACCGGGTTCTGTATAAAAAATTCTGAATTCGGCAATAAAAAATTGACAACCCTTCCCACCCCACCCTTTCGCAATTTTAATTAAATTAATTATCTCGCTATTTGCCTTTTTCAAGTGTCTGCATTTTATGATTCAGCTAGGTATTAATAACTGCATGACAATTAATTAGTATAGTTAATTAGAGAAATAGACGTTTCTAATGAAATCAGAAAAGAAGAACTATTTAATAAAAACCGATGACTCATATTATCTACATAGTTAAAATTAAATTGCTCAGTCAACTTTAGCAATAATGAATTATTAGGCAAAACATAAATATCAGTACATCTATGCTCTCTTCAGCGTCCAGCAAAAAAGTTAACAACCGGTTCTTATTTTCAAAAAGATTTTAACAACCAGTTCGCGCGAACCGGTGCGAACCGGGTCCAGCTCACCACTGCAATGCTTCCATTGCTTGGGATCTGTGTGCGCTTGAATTTCCTCCACCCTATTGGCAACAAATGGTTTCTATTTCCTTACCTGGCTTCTTAACCAGTGCCAAACTATAGTGGAGTCTGTCCAATAATAGCTTGGAATTTCATAAAGGGCCAAAGACTTTTACACTGTAACTGCAAGCCTACTAGCAATAACTGCACTCATCAATTCCAACCTTGGAACAGAAAGCCTTTTCAAAGGTGCTACTCTGCTCTTTGCAGCAACCAACCTGCAACTTACTTCCTCTTGCAATCTGCCTCTTATATAAATACAAGTTGCATAGGCTTCCTCACTTGCATCACAAAAGATGTGCAGCTCCAAATTGTCTGAACTATTGTTCAACTCTCCAAAGCACCATCTTGGGATTTCAATGTCTCCAAGCTGTGCCAATTCTTTGAACCAATATTTCCACCTTACCACCATATGATCAGGTAACTCTTGGTCCCAACCAAGTCCAATTTCCCAGAGGCTCTGAAACCAAATTTTTTACTTTATCACAAATGGAGCCACGAATCCAAGAGGATCAAAGACCTTTGAAGCCAAACTAAGAGCTGTACGTTGTGGGGCCGCGCAGTTAATTTTCCGCATTTATATTATTTTTATATTAGTTACCGACAAACCAATTTTGCGCGTACCAAATTGTATATATTTTATCACTGTGTAATTTGAAGAATCATATATAATCTTTATAAATAAGTATTGTACATAAATTTTTATATATACGTATATTTAATTAATTCAGCTGTATAAAATAACAAAATCTTCTGTAAAATAACCTCAGCCAACCAAGAACTCAATAAACTCTGAAAACGACCGGCTTTTCCTTCAAGACGCCAACCCCCAAACGACAGGGAGAGAAGAGGACACGAGAGGCCCCTAAAAGAGATACCCAACAAAGATAGCTTGCCTCTCGTATCCTTCATTCTTCCCGGCAACTACAAGTAGCACCAAGAAGGAACCAGCTACAATTGGTGACCCCGGAGTGACCCGAAGCAGCCAGCGGAAGCAGCATCCTTCAGTCGCCGGGCGGAACAAACCGAAGCCACGCCTCTTCGCCGCCCACCCGTAGTAGCCGGTCGGAACCAAAGCAGCAGCAGACCCGAATTACATTCCCGCAAGATGGAATCTGTTGAATCAGGAGTGCACCATGTCACCATCAAGCCACCCACGTTCTCTGAAGCGTCGGCCGCAGGATGGTTCTCCATCATGGAGGCACAATTCCACATTTCCAGAATAACATCCGAAGAGACCAAATTTTTCCATGTTCTAGCCTCGTTACCCCCCGAAGTCGTCTCACGAATTTCAGCAGCAACTCTCTCCAACAAGTCGTACACCGATTTAAAAGAAGAAATCGTGAGTCATTACGAAAAGACGAAGCCAGAACTCTTCGAACGACTCATCTCCAACACTCCTCTCACTGGAAAGCCCTCCCAATTCCTTCAAGATATCCACCAAACGGCACTGAAGGTGGGCGTCAGCGATGATTTGGTGAAGCATAAATTCATCCAGGCGCTCCCATCCTCAATAGCGCCCGTCGTAGCAGCACAAAAGGAGCTGACGCTAACTCAACTCGGCAAACTAGCCGATGAGTTAATACCGTTCGCTCAACAAAGCTGCTACGCGGCGCCAACGTCAACTCGAGCCAATACAAGCCCAAGAACGAATATCCCCATCGGCCTAAAACCCTTCAGCGAGAATCAGCGGCCGGTGGTGTGCCGCGCGCACCTTTATTATGGCCCCCAAGCAAGGACCTGCAGGCCATGGTGCAAGTGGCCAAATAAAGATGACGCCAAGCTGCTCCCCTCGTCACGCCCAAATTCAAGATCTTCCTCACCATCAAGAGAAACGTCGGAAAACTAGATAAGCAGGCTGTGATTAACGCGACGTCCGGCCTGCCGCTGATCTCAGTCGCAGCTCGCATCGCCAGTCTGAAGGTCAATTTTATCATTGACACAGGAGCGAGCATCTCAATTTTACCACCAACTTGTGTCAATGATTGTCAACTCCACCCAACCGCAGTAAAGATTTCCACCGCAAACGGTCAGCCGCTCGAAATATTCGGAGAAGTAACACTGGACATATCAATTCCTAAATTACGAAGAATATTCAGGTGGCCATTCGTCGTCGCCCAAGTCTCCAGTCCACTTCTCGGCGCCGATTTTCTATCCCATTATGACATCCTTGTGGACTGCAAGCATGGCATTTTGAAGGATAGAGCAACAACTCTTCAAGCCACTACTAAACCTGTGCAATCCAAAGACCTTCACCTCATCAATATTAACCCTACCGACAAATTACCTCAAGAAATCAGGAACCTGCTTGACAAGTACTCCTCACTACTGAAACCAGCTCAACCGCAGAAAGTTTCCACCAACACTGTCAAGCATACCATCGACACTGGCAGCGCACCACCAGTGTTTGCAAGCCCTCGACGTCTTCCACCCGATAAATTATCCTCAGCTAAGGCTACTTTCAACAACTTACTTCAAGATGGAATTATAGAACCCTCAAAATCACCATGGGCCTCACCGTTACACCTCGTTCCGAAGAAGATACCAGGCGAATGGCGGGCGTGTGGTGATTATAGAAGCCTAAACGCTGTCACGAAACCGGACAGATATCCACTTCCTCATATAAGAAGTCTGTCAACATCTCTGCACGGAAAATCATGCTTTAGCAAAATCGATCTAGTCAGAGCATATCACCAAATTCCAGTCCACCCAGAAGATATCGAGAAAACGGCTATAACAACTCCATTTGGTTTATTTCAGTATTTATACATGCCATTTGGTTTAAGAAACGCCCCTGCAACATTTCAACGCTTCATGGATACAATTTTCAGAGGAGTTGACTGCGTATTTGTGTATCTCGACGATATTTTAGTCCATTCAAATAACGCAGTTGACCATTTGAAAGACTTAGAACGCGTATTCAAGATCCTTCAAGAACACAATTTAAGAATTTCCTTAGAAAAATGCATATTTCAGCAATCCAAAATTGAATTTCTGGGTCATGAAGTTTCCCCAGCAGGCATTCGTCCTCCTGTAAACAAAGTCTCCGAAATTCAAGATATTCCCCAACCGCAAGATTACCAAAGCCTCAGAAGATTCCTAGGAATGACGGGATTCTATCGCCATATGATACCCCGTTACGCCGATTTAGTCTCACCTTTAAGTGAAATCGTCAGAACTCAAGTCAAAAGCAAAAGTCTACAGTGGAACGACGAAGCAATTCAAGCCTTTCAAGATGTCAAGGATGCACTACGGAACGCCGTTACGCTTTGTCATCCTCTTCCATCAAGCTCAATCCTTCATTTAGTTACGGACTGCTCACAAATAGCAGCTGGAGCAGTTCTTCATCAAATAATCGACAGCACACCAGTTCCCATCGCCTTCTTTTCCAAGAAATTAACTACAACTCAGCAAGCGTACGCCGCATACGATAGAGAATTACTCGCAGCATACCTAGCCGTCCTGCATTTCCGTCAATTTTTAGAAGGTCGTCAAGTAATACTCTTCACGGATCACAAACCGATGGTTTCTGCCTACAAGAGTCCCTTACGAGCCAAGACAGACCGACAACAACGTCATTGGTCTGCCATCACGGAATACGTATGCGATGTAATACATATCTGTGGATCCGAAAACGTCGTAGCGGACTGCCTTTCACGCAACGTAAACGCAGTACATATCGACGCTTTCGATTTATCAGCAATCGCGGAATCTCAACAAAAAGATCAAGAAACGCAAGAATTTCTCCCACGTCTCAAGCCGTTCCCGTTTCCAGAAAATACAACTTTATATTGCGATACATCCACGCCATATCCCCGTCCTTTTGTTCCCAAGCAGCATCGATCTTCCATCTTCAATCAATTTCATAATATTTCTCATCCAGGCATCAAGCAATCACTTCGTATCATTAAATCAAGATACTTTTGGCCCTCAATGAATAAGGATATTCGAACTTGGTCCCGAAATTGTGAATCATGTCAATCCTCAAAAATTTCTCGCCATACAAAATCAGAAATAACCCCCTTCGATTTACCAAGTTCAAGATTTGAAACGGTACATATCGACATCGTCGGTCCCTTACCGCCAACCACTTTGCCCGGTCAAACATATCCTTCCCCATATAGATATCTCCTAACCTGCATCGATCGTGCCACAAGATGGATAGAAGCATATCCTCTGATTGATACTACAGCCACATCAATAGCACACGCATTTCTCGATGTATGGATTTCAAGATTTGGTGTACCACTGCAAGTCATAACGGACCGCGGATCCCAATTCGAATCCGAACTCTTTAGGGAACTCTCAGCTCTCATCGGATTTCACCGACTAAGAACTTTGTCGTATCGCCCTCAGACCAACGGAATAATTGAAAGATCTCATCGCACCATCAAGACAGCAATCATCGCTCGAAAACAAGATTGGCTCCCCGCTTTACCCATAGTTCTCCTTGGTTTACGCAGTCTCCCCAACGAATCGGGTTATTCACCGTTCACCACCGTCACCGGAACCACCCTATTATGCCCGAGGCCAATGATCGCCAATTCGTCGTCAAAATCCAATTCAAAATTCATCTCCGAATTAGCCAAGAAAATGACGCAAATCGATTTCGCCCAACTCTCTCAAGGAAACATTCACTCAGCCCCCAAATCATTCATTCCATCGGAACTCCACAAATCAAGCCACGTATGGGTACGCATCGACCGCGTTCGAAAACCATTCGAGGCACCATATCAAGGACCTTTCCGTGTTCTCGAACGCCACGATAAGTACTTCGTAATAGAAAAAACTAACGGATCATCAGAAGCCATTTCAATTAATCGTTTAAAACCGGCGTATATAGTTTCAGGTCCCACACAGGTACCGGGCGCACAATCGGACGACATCGGATCGGAGAAAAAGCACGCAAGGAAAAAGGACGATGGAGGACGCACCTCGGAGGTAGCAAATACAGACCTCAGGACGGGCGCGCAGGACAACGCAACAACCGGAAACGAGGCCGACCGAGGATCAACGCGAGCTGGACGAAGGATCCGATTCAAATCAAGACCCGAATATTTCTACTTTTGATATACGTGCTCCGCTTCTCGGGGTGGGCAGTAGTGTGGGGCCGCGCAGTTAATTTTCCGCATTTATATTATTTTTATATTAGTTACCGACAAACCAATTTTGCGCGTACCAAATTGTATATATTTTATCATGTGTAATTTTAAGAATCATATATAATCTTTATAAATAAGTATTGTACATAAATTTATATATATATTTAATTAATTCAGCTGTATATAAATAACAAAATCTTCTGTAAAATAACCTCAGCCAACCAAGAACTCAATAAACTCTGAAAACGACCGGCTTTTCCTTCAAGACGCCAACCCCAAACGACAGGGAGAGAAGAGGACACGAGAGGCCCCTAAAAGAGATACCCAACAAAGAGATAGCCTGCCTCTCGTATCCTTCATTCTTCCCGGCAAATACAAGTAGCACCAAGAAGGAACCAGCTACAACGTTTTGTCCACCTTGTCTCATTCTCAGCCAGCTCTACTAAAGATTTCCCATTGAAGGTAAACAAATCCTCTCCTTGCTGCCAAACAATGCCTAGCACTTTTACGTCTATTGCCCACAACTCCTTAATACCAGAATCCTCAATACTTTCTGCTGCCTCAGGTACTACACAGGACTGACTCATAAACTCTTGTAATTGAGAATGATTGGTCTGCCATTTTCTAAGCTCCATACCAGCCTCCCTCATTATAGCTCTAACCTCCATGAATATCTGTTTAGCCATTTCTGTATTATCCACGCAACACAGCAAATCATCAACATAAAAAATGTTCCTTATGTGTTCAATAGTGTTACGATAGACTTCAGAATATTTTTTTAAAATGGTACTGCATAGTAGCTGCCAACAGAAATGGACTGGAGCTGAGGCCAAACAACACTGACTTCATTCTATATGCTTGAACCTTAGGTTCATTTTCCAACAAGTCTTTCGTATCCACCCACAGATACCTTACTGCATCTCTGTCCTCTGGTTTTAACTTTATCCGCAAAAAGGCTTGCTTCACATCTGCAGTCAATGCTACTCTACCAAACCTGAATCTCAGTAACAAGGAAAACAAATCTGCATTTAAATTTGGCCCAGCACCCAAACAGTCATTCAAGGACACACCACCTTTGTCCTTGGCTGAGCCATCAAAAACTACCCTCAGTTTGGTAGTTTTGTCTCGCCGTACCACTGCATGGTGTGGCAGATAATGTGCCTCCTGGCTCACCAGCTCACCTTGCACCCTTTCAGCATAGCCCTCCCTTACATACCTTAGGATGGCCTCATTGTATTCAATTAACAACAACTCATTTTTTCTTAGCCTGTGCAATGAAGTCTCCAACCTCCGATTAGCTAGCTGAAGGTTTGAATCGGGTTTGCAAGAATCCTTTCAAGGGAAGCCAACTTCATAGCAACCATCTCTAAACCCAATCCCTTTTTCAAATTGCTCTAAAACATCACTGTTCACTGTACTTGCCTGTTTGTCCTTTATGCCAATGGATTCAAGTTCCCAAAACGCCTCCCTCTTGGAAGGGGAGGCAGCAAAGACAATAGCAGGATTAGCATTAACAGAGGCTAATTATAATATGGCTTGGGATATATTAAAGAAACGGTTTGGTAAGCCAGAGATCTTAATTAAAAGCCACCTCCGTGAACTTTTAGCTATACCTCCTGTTAATAATCCCAATAGTGTCAAGGAGTTACGGCAGTTATATGATGAATTTGAAGTTAGAACTAGGTCCCTGGACAGCTTGAGTGTAGGAATGGAAAGGTATGGTGTAATGTTGGTTACTATACTGGAGTCTAAATTGCCTAGCTCAATTTTGCTTGAATTAAGTAGGGGACACTCTACAGAACATGTGTACATCCCCCTTCAGCAGATGTTAAGTCTTTTAGGCACAGAATTAGCAAGACAAGAGGGAATTGAGTTTGCACAGTGGGATGTTAAACAAGGGGACAAAGACAGGCACAGCACCAAGGTTTCTACAAAAAGGAATAGCCCAGGTACAGTGTCAGCTCTACATGCATCCTCTGAGAATACATTAAAGGGAATCAAGGAATGCATATTTTGCGAAGGCAACCACAAGTCATATAAATGTGAGGTGGCTGAGGCTTTACCTGTTGAGGAGAGAAAGGACAGGGTAACTAAGTCCACAGCATGTTTTAAATGTTTTTTGAAAGGTCACAGAGCAAGGTTTTGTAAGTTTAAAATTTTGTGCAAAAAATGTCATGGCAGGCATCAGCCATTATTGTGTGAAAACACTCCTAGTAGGCCTACCCCAGAAGTAGAGAGAGACATCAGTGGCACATGCCACTGCTATGAAAGGGAGTAAAAGTAAAGGGGGATTATTGCAAACAGCTGCAGCCTTATTAACTGGGAATGATGGAGAAGCTACTGTAAGAGTGTTGTGTGATAGTGGTAGGCAGTGTAGCTTTATTAAGACCAGAATTTCCAGAAAATTGAAGTTTTAAAGAATTTAAGAGGGAAAATTTAAGAATTTCTGGGTTTATGGGTTCCGTTCAAAACCGAACCAAAGTTCTGGTTAAGGGGTTGTTACCACAAAGTCCCACTATCAAGGTCCAAGCTGTAGAGATTGAGGAACTTTGTGCTCCAGTCACTACTTGTTTAGATATGGCATGTGTCCAAGAATTGCAAGTTAAAGGAATTAATTTGGCAATAATAAGTTTGAAGGAACAGAAGATATTAGCCTTTTGATTAGAGCTGACTATTATTGGGACTCCATCACTGGTAATATTGTCCGCACATCTCGAGGCCCGGTAGCTATTGAAAGCAAGCTTGGCTGGATGCTACATCGTAGCTATTGCTATTGCTATTGCAATTTTCCACCCAAGTAACTGGCGCACCGAAGTCTGCAACCTTCGCCTACGAATAATAAACCAAAATTAACCAAACCGGTAAAAATGTAGGCCAAAAACAACGACAGACGAGTGGCCAAGTTTCGCAATTGGGCGACCAAACTTTCTACCCTGTGACCTTAACTCAATTATGCTCAACCCGTCTAGGCCTAACTTGGGCTACAATTTGCACAATCAGAACTTTGCCGAAAAATAGTCACTGACTCAGTCTTGGGCGAGAATCAGGTTCTGAAGGACCATGTTATTATTTTTTTTTTTATTGGGTTCAAAATCCCAGCTGAGCCGTGAACGGCCAAGCTCTGAAGGGCCAGTTCAACCGACAGCCCAAGTTAAGCTAGAATTAAAAACTTACGGACTTGGAGGTCCTATTAGGTCCTACCTCAGGGTTGCTGACTCGATGTGGGCCTACCTTAGGCCTCAGTTGCATGAATTTAAGATAAAAAACAAAAGGGGCACTATTTATGGTCTTCTTTCTAAACCTTGCAACAACAACACAACCTGCACTATTGTACGATGCAACAATCTTGTATCTAAACAACCAAACTGAATTGCAAGAGAGATCTCTATAAGACCACACCCTGTAAGTACGGCATTCCACAAACGAGTAGAAAAGACGCGCAGCGCCCCAAAAAATGATGCCACAAGAGTGCCCAAACAATGATGCCACAAGAGCCCAAAAATGCTAGCTCTAAATTAAGTGAATTTTTCACTAACCTTACAATTATGAGATGGATATATACACACCTTAACTGAATATATATACAAGCAATGCTGCATCAATCAGCTTAGTCATCATATCGCCTTGGGACAACAATGGTTCTTCCTCTTCTAGATTTTCTAACACCCATAGCCATACCAAATTTCTGCCTAAAATATTCATTATTAAACACAAATTTCGAGTCTACTATGCACAGCTTAATTAATTGTAAAGGGTGATCCAGAGAAATGGGACCCAAAAGAAACCCCTGTAACTCTTAAAGTATAAGTCCTTTTATAAAATCATACGCATCATTCGAAAGAGGATAGTTACAAGTTTGTACAGGATTGTATAGGTTTTGACAATACAAGACAAGATAAGATACAAAACAAAATAAAAGTGTTAGTTAAAACTAACCCTTCAAGATGACTGCATGGACTGTGGAACAGCTGCGTTTCATAACTGAGCAATATTATGAGCATGGAAGAAGTGTAATTTCAGCTCAAAGATCTTTCAAGACAAATTTTCAGATGTCAAAATCACCTTCTAAGAAAGTAATCCGTCGGTGTGTCAGAAATTTTTCCCTAACTGGCAGCATTGGAAAAAGAAAACCAACTGGAAGAGTGCGCACAGCAAGGATAGACGAGATCATTAACAGAACTCATGAAATTGTACAGGATAATCCTAACATAAGCATCAGACGTGCTTCTCAGCTGTTAGGAGTTGGATATGGAACAACACACCGTATATTCAAGCAAAATTTAATGCTCTTTCCATATAAAATTCAAACAGTGCAACAACTAAACGATGGAGATTTCGCACGAAGACGACAATTCTGTCAATGGATCCAACAGAAGGTAAATGACACCACCAATTTTCTAGCAACTTTGATTATGTCAGACGAAGCCCATTTTCACTTGAATGGAACTGTAAACAAACAAAATTGTCGTTTCTGGGCAACAGAAAATCCATTGAATATTACCGAAGTCCCGTTGCATAGTCAGCGTGTAACTGTTTGGTGTGGTCTTACTGCATCTCAGATCATAGGGCCGTACTTTTTCGAGGATTCCACCGGAAACACGGTCAGTGTAAATGGTGATCGCTACGAAAAAATGTTGACCGATTTCCTTAGTCCTAAATTAAGAGATCTTTGTCTAGAAAACCACTGGTTCCAACAAGACGGAGCTACCTGCCATACCACGAGGAACTGCATGGCAGTTTTGCGTCAAACGTTTCCAGGCGAGTTAATCTCAAGATTTGGAGACGTTGAATGGCCCGCAAGGTCTCCGGATTTTTCTCCCTTAGATTATTATCTCTGGGGATATTTAAAGAGTAGGGTCTACAGAAATAACCCAACGACCTTGCAAGAATTGAAGGCCGCCATCACAAATGAGATACAGGCCATACCACCGCACACTCTTGCAAAAGTGATGCAGAACTTACAAGCGAGAACACTGGAATGCTTGGCAACTAATGGAGCACATTTGAAAGGAGTCATTTTTAAAAAATAAATATTTCATAATAACCTTGTAACTCTACTCTTTCGAATGATATATAGTTTTTATGAAAGGAATTAAATATTAAGAATATTTGGCTTTTTTTTATGGGTCCCATTTATCTGGATCACCCAGTATAATGGTAGTCACAGGTAATGGAAAATTATGCTTAACCAATTCTTCCGAAAGAAAAACTAATAGATCCTCCACCGGGACTCTCGTAAAGAAAGAGGTAACATCAAAGCTTACCAATCTAAAATTGTAATTGACACAAATACTATTTAATTTTTCTACAAGGTCTACATTATTATTTATGTGATTGTAAAATTGTGCCCAGGAGAGGATTAAGGATGGATACAAGCCATTTGGACAGCTTATATGAGATAGATCCTGTAGAGCTAACAATAGGCCTTGCAGGATTATTTGGCTTATGAGTTTTAATCAGACCATACATATAGGGTAATGACGGCGAAGTACTCAGAAACCCTATATGTATGGTCTGATTAAAACTCATAAGCCAAATATTCCTGCAAGGCCTATTGTTAGCTCTATAGGATCTATCTCATATAAGCTGTCCAAATGGCTTGTATCCATCCTTAATCCTCTCCTGGGCACAATTTCACAATCACACATAAATAATAATGTAAACCTTGTAGAAAAATTAAATAGTATCCGTGTCGATTACAATTTTAGATTGGTAAGCTTTGAAAGAGACGCTCCTCCCAAAGCCCAGTTACTCGGAAGTAGTTCAGCAAGTCAGAACCCCAAGAAGCGGGTCGGGCAGAGAGGGAAACGAAATCCCCTCCCCCAACTTCTCCCCTGAATGTGGGGTGGAAACGCAGCATGCAGGGGAAGCGGTCAACCTCGCTCCCGTTCAGGAAAGGACCCCTGCTCCCGATTTCACAATGAGGAACAGGGACTGTCCGATGCCAAGAGACGAGGCATCACTGCCATCTTCCTTACCTTCCACTGCAGGGGAGAGGCGTTCGATTATTCAAACGCCTCGCTCGGGGTGCAATTCCCCTCCCCCTCCCACCGAAGAAGGAGGGGCACGCGAGTCCGTCAGGATATAAACACCGCCAACAGACCCTCACCAAGCCACAGACTAGGGGAGGGGCCTCCTATCCCCCCAAGGTCGTGCCACCCATCCCCCAGGCAGGCGAACCCTGTCTCAGGGAGATTGAGGGAAGAGGACGGGTGGGTCACAGTTAACAGGCGATCTTCACGGAGGGTTCCTCAACCTGTCTTTGCGGCATGGCCACCGGTGAGGAATCTCACCCTCTTTGTGCCGCGAATTCAACTCTCGAACGAGGAATTATATTATAACTATTATAACTCATTTAAAGTAATAATTAAAGGTGTAAATTTGCATTTCAACCCGTTCAATATGAGTCAGTGGCCAGACGATATTATTCTTAAGGAGTTTATTCACTTTTTCAGGAGATTTGATAACAGGGAAAATAATAATAATAATAATAATAATAATAATAATAATAATAGGCGCCCTAACGGTAATGCCTGAAATTTGTACTGTGTATAATAATAATCATATTAATAATAAATTTTCTATCAGTCATGGCGGATAACTTGTTGAAAATAGTCTCATATAACGTAAGGTCAGTGAGGAATTCAATTGTAGATGTTTATAAAATCTGTGACAGTGCAGATTTGATACTCCTGCAAGAGCACTGGCTACCTAAGCAAAAGCTAAAATTCCTCTCTACCATCCATGATGACTTTATGTACCATGCGTCATCAGCAGTAGACTTGTCAGATGAATTAATCTACGGTAGGCCTTTTGGTGGTGTTGCTTTCTTAATAAGGAAAAATTTGTCAAAACATATAAAATTTTTAACAAGTGATAATGTAAGGTTGTTAGGCATTGAATTACAGTGAACAATGATTGTATATTAATTGTAAACTGCTATTTGCCATACAACAACGGCAGTAATCTAGATGAATACATTGATTTGCTGTACAAAATTAAGTCATTATCAGACAACCCCAAATATTCTCACTGTATAATAATAGGGGACTCTAACGCGTATGTGAACTCTGAATTCTTTGTAGAATTGGGTAACATGTGCGAGTCGGCAAAATTAAGTATAAGTAATGTAGCTGTATTAGGGGTAACGGTAACCAGTGGTAATTTTACATACGTTAGTGATATGAGTGGTACCACCAGGTAGATTGATCATTGTCTCACTAATCTAAAAGATCGAATTGTTCATATTCTGCATGATTTCCTTCTTTCTGATCATAGACCATTAGAACTATTAATTAATTTTACCAATTTATGCGCAACACGACATAACAAGAACTCAATAGGTAAGAATACTCGCGTCGATTGGTTTAATGTTAACATGCAACAGAGAATAGAATACAAAGAGATAATAATTTAGAAATTTTGCATCTTGCCTGTAGTAATCCTTGTTCAAATGATTCTCACTGTAAACTCATAGATAGGTATTATAGTAAGATAGTATCCTTGTTAAGAGAAGCAGGAAACACCCTGATTAAATTTTATAGCTATCATACTAAGATTATTCCTGGATGGAATGATTTTATTGTCCCCCCTAAAGAGGGAATCGAAAGTCGAAAGACGCTTACGATTTGTGGTGCTTTCATGGTAGACCCAGATAAGGACCAGTATACATGAATATGTGTAGAAGTAAGGGTCAGTATAAGGCGGCCATAAGGCGATGTAAACAGGAAAAAGAGTCCATCCGAGCATCAAAAGCCTGTGAAGCTCGCATAAACAACAATAATAATAAATTTTGGAAATTTGTTAAGAATCAAACGGGTGTCAAAAGTGTCCTACCTCCGACAATCGATGGGGTGTCGGGGGAGGATGAAATTGCAAAGCTGTGGAAAAACCACTACTCTAACATTCTTAACAGTATGAGTAGGAATAATTTTAAGATAGATCGCAGCGAAACGCCTGTGGGAGGGACAAGGGAAAATACTTTGATATCAGTCCCTGAAGTAAAGAGGTTAATTAAAGAGTTAAAGACTGGTTCTGCCTCAGGGGTAGATGACCTATCGAATGAGCACTTAAAATATGCAAATGACGTACTATGTCTGCATATATCATTGTTCCTATCAGCCATGCTGGCTCATAGCTATATCCCTGCAGAGTTCATGAGGGTATATATCTTGCCCCTGGTCAAAAATAAGTACGGAGACATTCTGTCCAGCAATAATTACAGGCCTATTGCTGTCGCTTCCTGCTTCTTGAAACTACTAGAAAAACTCTTGTTACTCCGATTAAATGATTACCTATGGACATCTCCTGATCAGTTTGGTTTTAAAAGGTCCCACTCAACTGACCTGTGTATCTACAGTATGTACTTAAAGAAACAATATCTAAATACATTGACAGTAATTCAACTATTTATAGCTGTTTCCTAGATATAAGTAAGGCATATGATAGAGTGAACCACAATATTTTATTTAAAAAACTAGAAGACAGGGAGGTTCCCATGTACATATTAAATTTATTGAAATTTTGGTATTCCCACCAATCTTTTACCGTTAGGTGGGGCAATGTACAGTACTATCCGAATGTTTTGGCTCCTGTTGCGGGGTGAGACAAGGCTGTTTAATGTGTATATTGACGGATTAATTGCTTCACTTAATGAGGAACAGTGAAATGTTGTATAGATAACACACAGATAAATAACTTAGTTTATGCCGATGATATGGTGTTAATAAGTCCCTCTGTTAAAGGTCTGGATCGGCTACTAAAAGTCTGCAAAGTGTATTCGCAGAAACATGATATTCTTTTTAATGTTACAAAAACTAAGGTTATGCAATTTCATCCTAAAAGCTGTAATCAGACAGCTGATATTAGGTTTAAAATAAAAGGTGAAGTAATTGAGGAAGTACAAGAGTTTAAGTATTTGGGTCAAACTATTACCAGCTCCTTGAGTGATGACTCGGATATAAGAAAACAATCTCGAATCCTTTGTGCTAAAGCGAATATGACCATAAGGAACTTTCGGTTCTGTACAAGTGAAGCTAAAGACACTCTCTTTCGTACTTTCTGCAGTAATATACAGGGTGTCCCAGAATTAACTATCTATTTCAATGAAATCGGACAAATTTAATAAAAACTGACATAATTTTGTGTTTATTACTAAATTAATGATACAAAAACAAATAGATTTATAAATCATAAGTCAAACTTTATTGAGAAGTTTCACACTGTGCACCGCCTGTATCTCTGCAAATTTCAAATCTATCCTCAGCGCTGCGAAACACATTTTGAAGCATTTCAGGTGTTATCTCCCGCACTGCCAACTGGATGCGTTCTTTAAGTTCAGCTAAACTATTGATCTTTGGCGATAAACCTTTGTTTTTATGAAACCCCATGCAAAGAAATCCAGGGTGTCAAATCCGGAGAACGCGGAGGCCAAGGTCGAGGTCCTCCACGTCCAATCCACCGATTCGGAAGGCGTCTGTTGAGGTATTCTCGAACAATTAGAGCATAATGACATGGTGCTCCATCTTGTTGAAACACAACATTATCAAGAATGCCATCATCAAGAAGCTGTGGTTCGAGAAACTGCTGAAGCATATCAAGGTAGACGGTACCTGTTACAGTTGCTACCGCAAAGAAGAATGGGCCATAAATTTTGGATTTGGTCATTCCAAGCCACACGTTAACTTTTGGAGAGTCTCTTTGCCATTCTATGACTTCAGACGGTCTTTCATTGGACCAGATACAACAGTTGTGTCGATTGACTTTACCACACGTGTGGAAAGTCGCCTCATCACTGAATAAGATGTTATCCAATAAACTTTAATTTTCGATTTGATCCACAATTTCTGCACACCTTGCTGCTCGATTTGGATAATCCTCTTCATTTAGGGTGTTGGTTTACGTCGTCGTCGTTGGCCTAGGCAAGCTACGGCTTGGGACCGTAGCGCATCTATCCGGTATAGGTTAACCTGGATGATGTAGCCATAAGCACTGCCGCTAGTTAAGTGCCAACCAGTGATTATCTCACTAGCCGTATTGAGTCCGTTAGGCGAAACTGCGACAGTACCAAAGGTGGAAAATATAACCCTTGGTTTTCTATTATTTATTTGTAAAATGGACATGGTATTAGATTAAAATAATTATTTGAATATAAATAATTAACTGACAATTGTGATATATAATTAATTATGTTTACATACAATAAAATAATATAGTATACATAAAATTAGTATTAATGTGGTTCACAATTGAATTATGATGGGTAACTAATTTAAAATGAATTTATACTATTCCGAAATTCAAGACGGTAAAATTAACATTTATCTTGAAACTAAAATAAGAGTATTCACTACACACTCCCCCACCAGAGAGGAAGTTCAAAGAGTTCCGAACGACACAGATTTCCCTGGACCTTTTTGGTAGCTACATGTACCTGCTTAAGGTTGATTCCAAAAACGCAGGCTTAAGACGATCGATAGAAACCTTGTCGACCTTGGAACCGCGCTGGATGAGAAATGATTTGCGCGTACGTCGGAGAACTTCATAGGGTCCGTCATATGGACATTGGAGAGGCCGTTTTGGGACAGGTACACGAACGAAAACGTGGGTGCAAGACTGGAGGGCTGGGGAAACAAAGATGTTCTGTTGGCTAGTCAATCGAGGGGGAACAGGCTGAAGGGACTGCATGTGAGAGGAAAGTGTTTGAGCGAATTCCGTAGGATCACATGACTTATCCCCTGCAGTGAAGTAGCCACCTGGTAGCCGCAGTGTTGTTCCATAGACTAGTTCAGCCGCTGTAGTCTTCAGATCACTCTTAAATGCAGAGCGAATACCAAGCAACACGAGTGGAAGCTTATCCATCCAATGGGAGTCTTCGTGACACATAAGGGATGACTTCAGCTGGCGATGGAAGCGTTCGACGAGGCCGTTAGCTTGCGGATGATACGCACAGGTATGCGCATGTACTGTACCCAACAAGCTGGTAAACTTCTTCCAAAGCGAAGACTCAAATTGGCGACCTTGGTCAGTGATGACTTTTGTCGGCAATCCAAATCTTGATACCCATCCATGAAGAAAGGCTCTTGCAACAGTGTCCGCTTGGATATCAGGAAGTGGGATGGCTTCAGGCCATCTGGAAAAGCGGTCGAGACAGGTGAGCAGATAACGTTGGCCTTGAATCACTGGAAGAGGGCCAACAATGTCTACATGAATTACCTCAAATCGCTGGGATGGGGGCGGAAAAACTTTTGCGTCAAAGGGGGACCTGGTGTGCCTTTGGACTTTGGCACGCTGGCAGGCAAGGCACGTTTTGGTCCAATGTTTGACATCCTTCCGCATCGAGGGCCAAACAAAGCGAGAGGTAACCAGGTGTTGCGAAGCACGGATACCAGGATGGGAGGGCTTATGAAGATCCGTGAAGACTGCTTGTCTGTGACATGGAGGGACATAAGGGCGAATAGCAGCTGTTGATACGTCGCAATAGAGGGGCACAGACAATCCTGGCATACTCATTTTTTGAGGGAAAGTGAGTGAGTGGAGTCTTCTCTGAGCAGGTCTTGTAGTTCCGTATCCTTATCTTGATCCTGTGCAATAGCATTCCACAGTGTAGAGCTGAGGGTAACAGAAGTAATCTCTATTCTTGAAAGTGCATCCGCTGGAGTGTTCAAGACACCTTTGATGTGGCGGATATCTGTGGTAAATTGCGAGATATAATCGAGTTGCCTGATGACTCTGGGAGAGTGGTTACAGCTGTTTTTATTGAAGACAGTGACCAAAGGTTTGTGGTCGGTAAAAACACAAAACTCTCGGCCTTCAAGGAAATGTTGAAAATGCTTCACGTTTAAGTAAATAGCAAGAAGTTCACGTCCGAAAGCACTATAACGCGTTTGGGCTGGCTGCAGCTTTTTCGAGTAAAACGCGATGGGTGCTTGTTGACCGTTAATGGTTTGTTCCAACACCCCACCGATCGCAACATCTGATGCATCGACCGTCAGAGTTAGGGGGGCATTACTGATAGGAAATGACAGAGACAATGCACTATTGATAGCATTTTTGGCATTGTCGAACGCCTGTAAACTATCGCTACACCATACCAATTTCGTTACCTTGCGTTTGTGTGTGATCATAGCGTGTAGAGGAGCAAGAACACTGGCACAGTTTTTAATGAACTTGTGGTAATAATTTACCAAACCTAGAAACCGACGTAACTCACGCTGATTATTTGGCATAGGGTAATTTTTTATCACTTCACACTTGTCCTGAAGGGGGGTAATTCCGTGCTGCGAAATCGTGTGACCAAGAAATTCCAAGGTTGGCTGTGCAAACACACACTTAGATGCATTAATAGTAACACCGTATTGTTCTAAGCGTTGAAAGAGGAGTGAAAGATGTTCCTTATGTTCCTCTTCCGTTGAGCTGGCCACAAGCAAATCATCGATGTAGGCATAAACAAAGTCTAAGCCTCTGGTGACCTCATCTATAAACCTCTGAAAGGTTTGCGCAGCATTCCGTAGCCCGAACGGCATCTTCAAAAATTCGAATAACCCAAATGGTGTACAAACTGCAGTCTTGGGAATATCCGAAGGCTCTACGGGAATGTGGTGGAAAGCCTTAACGAGATCTATTTTACTGAAGATAGATTTGCCGTGGAGAAGAGAAGTAAAGTCTTGGACATTTGGTACCGGATATCGGTCCGGGATGGTTGTCGAATTTAAAAACCGGTAATCCCCACATGGTCTCCAGTCTCCTGACTTCTTCTGGACCAGGTGTAGGGGAGAGGACCAACTGCTTTTGGAAGGTCTTATTATCCCAAGATCTAGCATAAGCTGGAATTCCGATTTGGCAGCTTTCAGTTTGTCCGGGGCAAGACGTCTGGGTTTTGCAAACACAGGGGGACCTTTTGTTGTAATGTGATGGGTAATGGTGTGCTTAATGGTATCACCCATCTGCATCGGTTGAAGAATTCCTGGATATCGCTGGAAAAGGCACTGGTACATGGAATTAGGGGGAACGAGGGAAAGTGCAGAGTTCGAGGCGTCCGGAAGGGCAACCTGTTTGGCAAGAACAGAAAGCAGTGTGGCCTGGTCGCATAAGCGTCGCTTGTCAAGATCCACCAGGAGTTTGAAATGCTGGAGGAAGTCAGCGCCGATTATGGGATGCTGCACTTGAGCACAGATGAAAATCCACTTGAAGGATCGGTGAAGGCCCAAGTTTAGTTCACGCGACTGAGTACCGTACGTGGGTATGCGTGAACCGTTAGCAGCGTATAGAGGCGGAGATTCCGAGTGCGTATGACCAGATTTTTGAGGGAATACACTGACTGACGCTCCGGTATCAACCAAGAAATTGACACCAGAGTTCCTGTCCTTTATGAATAACAGGTTGGCAGTGCGAGTACTAGACGCCATTAGGACTCGCTGCTGGGGTTTTCCGACGAAAAATTGCAAGGGGAGATGCACTTCCTAGCCTTCTTTCCAAATTTCGAGTGGTAGAAGCAGATCTTCCCGGAACTCGAACGATGCCTCTTCGTAAATCTTGACCGAGAATGGCTTCTTTGCCGTTGATTTTGTAGCAGAAAACGTGGTTGAGTTGTTGACTTAACTCTTCCACTTTCAACTCCAGTTCCGATTGTGTGTTCACGCTGTTGACCGGAGCTGTGTCAATCTCCACTACTTTGTCGGCAGTTTCTGCTAGTTTATCAACTGGAGTAGCAGGATCCATAGTGGCCAAGACACGCTGAGCTGATGGAGGAAGTTTCTGCAAGAACAACTGTCTAAAGATGTCCTTATCGAAGGTTTGTGCGCGTTCGCCTAGAGCGCACTGCATAGCCCTCAGCATTTGAGTGGGCTTACGGTCTCCAAGTTCTTCTTTTGAGATTAACTGATGTAGTTTCTCACGCTCGGAGACAGTGGTGCGGCACAGGATGGCAGACTTCAGATCGTTGTATGGGTCCTCACTCGTGGAAGTAGACACGATGACGTCACGGACTTCAGAGATGATGCTCGCTGGTAGAGAGGACAAAACATGATCGTATTTCGTCCTGCTAGCGGTGATCCTTCCCAAGTTGAATTGTGATTCCACTTGGTGGAACCAAATAAATGGATCACCCGGCCAGAAGACGGGGAGCTTTACGCTCAAGTGGGAGATGGCACCAGCGTCGTCAGGCATCTTCTCCTATGCTTGCTGACGTACAAGCAAGACGACAAGTTACCAACGAAGGAGTGGAGGTTGAGATGAGCGCAGGCACAGAGCGCACGGGCAGGGGTGAGGGGCAGAGGGCACGAGCGACATTACAGTCTGGTCCTAGTTGCTCGGGTGAAGGGGGTGATGGGCACGAACGACGTTACAGTCTGGTCCTAGTCGCTCGGGTGAAGGGGGTGATGGGCACGAACGACATTACAGTCTAATCCTAGTCGTTCGGGTAAAAGGGGGGAATCCAACTCCGGAGTCACCAATTGTTGGTTTACGTCGTCGTCGTTGGCCTAGGCAAGCTACGGCTTGGGACCGTAGCGCATCTATCCGGTATAGGTTAACCTGGATGATGTAGCCATAAGCACTGCCGCTAGTTAAGTGCCAACCAGTGATTATCTCACTAGCCGTATTGAGTCCGTTAGGCGAAACTGCGACAGTACCAAAGGTGGAAAATATAACCCTTGGTTTTCTATTATTTATTTGTAAAATGGACATGGTATTAGATTAAAATAATTATTTGAATATAAATAATTAACTGACAATTGTGATATATAATTAATTATGTTTACATACAATAAAATAATATAGTATACATAAAATTAGTATTAATGTGGTTCACAATTGAATTATGAGGGGTAACTAATTTAAAATGAATTTATAGCTATTCCGAAATTCAAGACGGTAAAATTAACATTTAACTTGAAACTAAAATAAGAGTATTCACTACAAGGGCATGCAGTACTTGAATGTGATAAGCCTTTTTCATCAGTGTCGAACGCAAGATTCTATGAACTGTTGTCTTGGATATGTTGAGTCTTCGACCGGCCTCCCTAACCGAAGTTGTTGGTTCATCCTCAAACAATTGTCGTACCTGTTCGGTACTGTTACGTGCTGTCCTTGGGCGTCCTCTTCCCACCTCGTCGTGTACGGATCCAGTTCTTTTAAATTTGTTCACAAGTTCACGAATCGCTTTGTCTGTAGGACCGGTTCTCTGGAATCTTCTTGTAAATTTTTCTCTGATTTCATTACATTGCATTCCTTTGATACGGGATGTTACAACAAAGATGCGTTCTTGTGTATTCATTATTAATAGGGTTCTGAAAGAGAATGAAAATAAAACTATGAAAAACTATGAAAAAATTATGAAAATAAAATTATGAAAAAAATTTAGAAATTTATACATTTTTAACACATATTAAACATGATAAACATAAATAAAAGTGTGTTTTTAAAAAATTTGTCCGATTTCATTGAAATAGATAGTTAATTCTGGGACACCCTGTATACGGACAGCAACTTTGGGTGAATTATAAAAAAGGTTCTGGGAGAACCCTAAATTTGTTGTACAACAGGTCTTTTAGACGCTTACATAAATTACCCCGGAGATGCTCAGCTTCGCAAATGTTTGCTACCCGCAATGTCCCGAGCTTCCCGGAGGTAACAAGACGTGCTCAATAAAGTTTGATGCAAAGAATTATAAAATCAACGAACCCGATTATCCAAGCTATCCATGAGTCCTGCCGTTTACCTTCTAAGCTATGGAATTCTTGGTACGAAAACGTCTGTCTGTAGCTCTACTTAACTCCGACATTACTGTATTATTTCTAATCAACTGTATATATTTCTATCCTTAGTATGTGAACTGTCATTGTATTAATAATATTTATGATATGGACTATAGTCTGCCAATAAACATTTTCATTTTCATATATATTCCCTCCTTCACCAAATCCCGCAAATGAGGCGGGCTGCTGCGGAGCGGTCAATCGTAGGTCGATCCTGAACCGCCGTTCAAACTCACCTAAAGTATATATATATATATATATATATATACACACACACACACAGGGTGTCCATAAAGTTACGCATTATAGGAACATAAGCAATGTCTATTTATTTGTCTCCATTATGCCAAATATGTTGAGGAACATTCAAAGAAACCTGCTTTTTCGTTTACAAACATGTGTGGAGAAGTGTTTCCACAAGAAAATAAATTTATGTTAAAATTTAAAGATATCATTCTGTTTGTATAAATTAAAATATTAATCCTTTAAAAGATATTATTCTGTTCATATAAATTAAAATATGATTCCGTTAAATTTTTAATATTGTATAAAGTGTCTCAATGCCAGTGGAAAGCTTGGCATCCTTTTTCTTCTTAACCCTAACGGAAACAGTGTTGTCACGTCTATAATCTTAAACAGAGATTCCTAAATTCTAAATGTTCTTTTCGATTATTATAAATCACATAAAAGAGTTGTGTAAAACTACAATTATGTAAATTCTTTTGCTAATATCCAATTATACAAATTCTTTTGTTAATATCATTATTAGAGTAGGATTTTGCAAGTTTAATAATCTTTTGTAACACGTTGCACCATGGGTGTTTCTCCAGGACAAAGAGAAACACCTTGAGTAAGGGAACACGCCTTGAGAGAGTCAGTCGTCGTGCCTCGGCCCTGTGGGCAGGGAGTCAGTGTTTTGATGTAAGCAATTTGTTCGTTAATAACTCTCTAAACAAGTGTTGTGTTAAGGATTTGATTCTCTAATTACTCTGTAGTGCAAAAGAAATTCATTAATAGTTTAAAAGTGTTTCCGAACCTTGGAAATAAAGGCTACAAAAGGGAAGCTCGTAATTTATATCCTTCCGAGAAAAGCATTCCCGTCTCTCAACGGACGAGAGAGAGAGAAGACGCCATTGAAGAAAGGATATAAAGTGTTGAACGGAACCTCGCAGTCAGATTAATTAAACGGTATAAACTTCCTTGTTGGTACGAGGAAGTGACATTACTGAGAACACCCTTAAACAGTCGGAAAGAAGCATTAGAGAGAAAAACTACGGCCCTCCCCCCCCCCAACTCGACACATGTTTTGAGATTGGTGGGAATCAGTTTGAACAAATAAATAAATAAAAAATAAATGTATTTTCCTATGCTGCGTGACTTTATGGACACCCTATATATATATATAACAATAATTTAATAACTGTAAATTGCTCTTTATTTGTTTGATTGGATTGTTTAGCTTCCGTCGCAGCATGTAAGGTCATATGACAGAGGGGACCTACAGCTTTACGTGGGATCTGAATCACGGGTCGCTTACATAATCTGGGCACAGAGGACGGACTCCTATGCAACTACTACCTAAACCCAATGTTGCTTAATTTCGCTGATCAAGGAAAGCAGGGTGACGATATCAATGTGAATGACTAAGATATAACCAGAAATAAATGATGGATGGATCTGCGCCAAAGCGAAATTCACACACGATTACTCGCGTTTGTGCGATATGACTAGGTCGAAGAAATAAAATTACGACGATTATATATTGATGATCAAGTATTATATTTCTGATAATTATTTGGAAGCGTCTCATAAATTTTCCTCGAAAGCATAACTTTTAACAACTTAACTATTCTTCTATTTTTTTTTTTATCAATATCATAATGGTGTTCATATTGTTTTCACTTCAAATTCATGAATTGTGATGCAAATGACCATAAGCCATGCAAAACTGGCTTTTGTAGTCAATGGCATGCCCTCTATGATCCCTTCTCTCAGTTAAACTTTCATGTCCCCCTCACTCACTGTCTCGCTTCCAAAAGAGAAAATGTCATTAGGCCATGACAGAAATAAGCCTGTTAAATGGAATCCTTAGAGAATTCTTAATTTTATTTATTATACTTCATTAAACTGCAATTTCTTTGTTTTCATGCAAGATGTCGCGCTTGTTTGGGTGAATCTCTTTTCACATTCCTGAAGGAGAATCCCAGAAACATAGTCTTCAGGATTCCTCCTGAGGTCAAATTAATCGTAAAAGAAAGGCTGGACTAGACAACAATGATTTGGTTAAGTTACTGGAAAGACCCAAAGATGGATAACTGATAACTAATGATTTTAATAAAATTATTAAGAGATAATATAGGGTGTGATGTTTCGCTTTCAATTAAAACATTTTGCTTCATGTTGAAACTACAATATACAGGGTGTTTCATAACATGTGGGACGCACATTCAGGATGGATTCAGGACCTGAAAACAATTAAAAAGTTTATATAAACACTTTCCCGAAATCGCTTTGTTTCCGAGTTACAGCCCGTTATGTGTCCCAGCAAGTATCCGCCTTACCTTTAAAGAAAGTGCTCAAAATGACCGCCTTGCGCTTGAATACACGCCTGAACACGCCTAGTCATAGACTGCCTGACGCGTTCAAACATTCCAGGTATTCCTCGGATTTTCTGGCATCCTTGTTCTACACGTTGGCGAAGCATTTCAACGTTGTCAATGAGTGTCACGTAAACGATGGATTTCAGATGACCCCACAGGTAAAAATCGAGTCGATTCAGGTCCGGGGAGCGAGCAGGCCACGCAGTGGGTCCTCCACGGCCTATCCATTTATCAGGGAAATGGTCATCCAAATAGTCTCTGGCTACTCAACTAAAATGAGGCGGAGCGCCGTCATGCATAACCCACATACGACGTCGGACACTAAGAGGAACTTCATCTAGTAAATGCTTAAACCATTCCTTAAACAAAATTGGAATAGGATTCTCCTGTTAATCTTCCAGGCAAAACAAAAGGACCGATTAAGTTGTCGGCAATAAGTCCTGCCCATACATTGATACTAAATTGTTGTTGGTGCCTTGATTGGATGATGGCATGCGGATTCTCTTTAGCCCAGTGATGAGTGTTGTGAAAATTGATCATGCCATTTCTTGTGAAGGCAGCCTCATCAGAAAACAACAAGGAGGATAGAAAAACACTGTTGAAGGAACCAAGTACAAAAAGCTTCTCGTGGTGGGAAATTAGCTTCAGTAAGGCCTTGTACTCTCTGAATGTGATATGGGCAAAGCTGTTGTTCCCGTAAAATTCTCCACACAGTTGCGTATCTTACACCCTCTGCTGCTGCTATCCTTCGGGTGCTGACACCAGGATGTTCCTCCACGCGATTCTGGACCCGCTCCTCCAACTCAACAGTTCTGGCGCTGATTGGTCCACCACCATCTGAAACTCGCTTGCTGAATGATCTTGTGTCACCAAGACGCTCGTCTGTTCTCTGAAAGGCGATTCGGAAACGTTTCCGCATACAGACAGCTTGCTGCGGCCGCATTACACTCGGCAAGTCCATACATGAGATCAGTGGCGGTCCTAGCTTACATGACGCCCTGGGCGAACCTCACCTTCAGCGCCCCCCCCCCTGTTCGCCAACACACACACATTCGAATCCCCCCAAAATAAAGGACAGACATAACTCTTTCACAAAATAACTTTTTATTGGACTAATTGTTGGAACTTCAGAACCAAAACAAAGACTCAAATTTCTGAATTTTACAAATCCTTCATCACGTAAATAGAATAACTCACTTAAGAGAATGTAATTATGATACTATGAACAGGAAAAATACAAATTAAATTGCACAACTGCCATAAATAAACTTATTTTTATTTTTATTTTTTTTGCAGGCGCTCATGCCGCCCCTCCACAAATGCCGCCCTGTGCGGCTGCCCATATTGCCCATATGAGGAACCGCCACTGCATGAGATGCATGTCTGCCATTTCTCTGTTTGAATAAGCCTCCATTCTCACTTCAAATGCACACTATCACTGAATAGCCCAAAAAATTTTAAGGTCTTTTTTTTTCACTGAACTGCACTTATTCACGGTAAGAAGTTAAGAATACGAACAGTGAAACACCGCGATGCACCTCTGACTGATGGCTCTACACTCAACGATATTGAAACAAATCATAGAGTGTACGAAATATTACAATCGGCAAGGCCATACATGAAATTAGTCTCGTACACACTCACAAACATTGTCGGCAAGCAGTGTTTGTAAACAGTTTGCGGAAAGAATTGCTGAAACACAAAACGGGCTGTAACTCGGAAACAAAGCGATTTCAGGCATATGTTTATATAAACTTTTTTCATTATTTTCAGGTCCTGAATCCATCCTGAAAGTGCGTCCCACATGTTATGAAACACCCTGTATATACACTGTAGCTTAATTATCCATTGATTTTATTTCATTGTACGATTTTGTATCGCTTTCACCAAGGTTGACAAGCTGGAAAATAACATGAAAAAATGTGATAAAATTTTTTTAGTTTATAATTTAATAAAAGAAAATTACTAAAAAATTTAAGTTAGGCAATAAATAAAAGTTATAATTGCCTCTTTTGTCTCCCTTTTGTCGTCTGTTTGGGTGATGTTGCAACTCTGCTGTATATTTTCAGCAGACCATAAGGGTTGTTAGGACTCCACTTTCTTTTCAGATGCGAAGAATGTCCATAAGTGCTTAATTACACAGTTCAAAAAAGATTTTATTCCTCTGGTAGGAAATTTCCATCACCCACAGACCACAGTTATATATATATATATATATATATATATATATATATATATATACACAAACTCAGAATGGTTCCCTGAGAAAAAGGAAAAAGGAAAAAGGAAAAAAACTATGGTATTTGTCATTTACCATTACTTATTCGGACTATAGTGGATTTAATTTTCCCAGAAGAGTTCCTTGTTCCATGCACGGTCTGTGTTTAACATATAATGTTCTCAGGGAACCATTCTGAGTTTGTGTATACTAAACGGACGTGTTTCGTGCCTTGAAAAGTGGACGCTCAATGTCCCGGTTGAGGTTTAAGTTTTGGTTTTTTTTTGGCTAAAAATACAATAGTTACCCCCTTTTTCTTTGATTTATTCAACACGACGTGAATGCAACGAGTCTTTTACTTATATAGAGGTTCTGAGTGTAGGGATCTAGGCTTGCTTTAAACCCTAGATCCACGTCCCAAAGCTGGATCCTGTCTGCTTTGCAGATAGCTGGTGAGGGAAGCTATATTTATGGGATCTCTTTGCGAGAGACCCGTTGCCCACGTCGGGCTAAAATCATGAAAAAGGAAAAAAAACTATGGTATTTGTCATTTACCATTACTTATTCGGACTATAGTGGATTTAATTTTCCCAGAAGAGTTCCTTGTTCCATGCACGGTCTGTGTTTAACATATAATGTTCTCAGGGAACCATTCTGAGTTTGTGTATACTAAACGGACGTGTTTCGTGCCTTGAAAAGTGGACGCTCAATGTCCCGGTTGAGGTTTAAGTTTTGGTTTTTTTTTGGCTAAAAATACAATAGTTACCCCCTTTTTCTTTGATTTATTCAACACGACGTGAATGCAACGAGTCTTTTACTTATATAGAGGTTCTGAGTGTAGGGATCTAGGCTTGCTTTAAACCCTAGATCCACGTCCCAAAGCTGGATTCTGTCTGCTTTGCAGATAGCTGGTGAGGGAAGCTATATTTATGGGATCTCTTTGCGAGAGACCCGTTGCCCACGTCGGGCTAAAATCATGAAAAAGGAAAAAAACTATGGTATTTGTCATTTACCATTACTTATTCGGACTATAGTGGATTTAATTTTCCAGAAGAGTTCCTTGTTCCATGCACGGTCTGTGTTTAACATATATATATATATATATATATATATATATATATATTATTTCAGTTTTATAGAAAGAAATACAAAAATAATACATGTTAATGAATACTCCTGTTTATTGTCTATATTATGACATCAAATACTCAAAATATCCACCACCTTGTTGGACACAACGCTCCAAACGATGGCGCCAGTTATCAATTGTCCTGTTTATGAAATTTTGTGGTAGCGAATTCCATTCTTCCACAATCTTCTTCTTCTTCCGCAGCTTATTATCCCATCTTTACATGGGGTCGCTGTTTTTGGTTCGTCTTCTCCACTCTCCTCTGTCGTATACCACGTCCTCCTCCAAGTCCTTCTCCCTGATGTCCGCCACCACACAGTCCCTCCATCTCGTCTTCGGTCTTCCTCTTCTTCTCCGTCCCGGCAACTCCATCTCCATTCTTCCACAATCTTTTCTTTTAATTGATCAATGTTAGCGAAATTAGTATTCCTATACACTCTTTTCTTCAGTTCATTCCATATTGCATAATCAAGAGGAGACAAATCTGGACTGTTGACAGCCCAATATTTGGGTTTTATGTAGTCAGGAACTTCTTTGTTTAAATATTAAATTGTAAGGTGAGCAGTATGACTTCTTGTACCATCTTGCTGAAATGTATATCGATTTGCCGAAATTTCGCGAATTTTTGGTAGAGGTTTCTCTAATATACTGTTGCAATATTAAAAAGCATTCATTTTAACACCGCTTTCAACAAAAACAACAGCACTTTTACCCAGTTTTGAGATACAGCAGGAGATCATTAGTTTTCTAGAAAAGTTAAACCGTTGAATTAAGTCTTTCCGGTGTTACTTCTCTCTTGGTTCTTGCTGTAGAATACACTCGATTGTTTTGAGTGGTGAGAGGTGATCGAATTGAAAATGATTTTTCATCACTAAACCAGATTCTATTGACATTGGGAAATCTTTCAAGAAAAGCTTGACATGCTTCCATTCTGTTCATCTTATTGACTTCACTCAAGATCTGCACTGGATAGCGTTTATAAACTCTCAATTGCAGATCTTCTTTGATCGTTGTATAGAACTTCTTGAAATTCCGCTTTCTGCTGCAATTTCATTTGGTGTCATATGCGTTCCAGGCTTTTTTTCCTGACTTAGAACCATTTCCTCAACCATTGCAATATTTTCATCAGTGCGAACTTCTCTTTTTCTTCCACTACCTTCGGTTCTAGCAACGCATCCAGTTCTATCAATTTTACGAATATATTTTTCTACACCAGAACGAGTCCATGGTTTATTTGGAAACATTGATATAATTTTTCTGGCACCATAGTGTTTCTCAATACGTAATTGTTTTATCAGTATGAGATCATCTTGACTAAATGATGACATTTTTGATGGGTGATTATTTATCTTTGTTGCAGATCTTTAAAAAATATTAGAGTATATTAAAAACAAATATTATAAAGACATATAGAAGTGCTACATATAAAAGCAAATTATTTATTTAAATCGTTATAAAAGCAAGCAGCCTTGACAATAGTAAATATAATAGTTGATAAAAGCAATAGCTTACTTTTTTCTGGGCAACCCGGTATATATATATATATATATATATATATATATATATATATATATATATATATATACCGGGTTGCCCAGAAAAAAGTAAGCTATTGCTTTTATCAACTATTATATTTACTATTATATATATATATATATATATATATATATATATATATATATATATATATATATATTAGTGATGTAGGTCACATCCGCATCCGCATCCGCATCCGCGGATAAAACGTCATTAATAAGTGGAAATTATCAAATTCTACTATATTAATAGAACTAGTTCATTGTGCGCAAAAGTGATGCAAGCGACAAGACGAGAGGCTGTTCTTGTATGAAGTTACTCTCTTGCAACCTACTTAGATCCACGTTACAAAACTAAGTTATTTTCACCTAGTTCATTAGAACGACTTAAATCATCACTTGGCAAAGCAATTGAAGAGCTTCAATCTCTTGAATCTGTCGCTTCGCCACCGACCAAAAGAATAAAAGTTTCAGTGACAGAACCAACACCTTCAACAAGCAAATCTATCACAGAATCTGTCTCTCAGTTTCTTGAGTCAAGCAGCAATGACGAGACCTACGCGATGTCAAAAGATGTAGTAAAAATGATCGAGAGCTATCACCAAGAAAAACGCCTGGCTGCATGTGACAATCCTATTAGTTGGTGGAAAAATACGCAGAATATCTATCCATACTTGAGTAAACTTGCAAGGAAACATTTAGCCTGTCCTCCAACAAACGTACCAAGCGAGAGATTATTTAGCAGTGCTGGATTAATATATGATGAAAAGAGAAACAGACTGGCAGCAGAAAAGGCAGAAAAATTAATGTTCCTTAAGCATAGCCTTCCTATAATTAAGTTTGAATATTAAACGATGAACATCTTAGTTTACTTTATTTTAATTACTCATTTATAAATATGCCTAATAAAACTTTAAACTTAATATAAATAGTTATCAAGCTAATTAAAGATCTCTTTCTATAAGGGTGGAGGTTGGGGAAAGAGGTCGGGTAACACAATTATGGTTTCTAATTGTGGCTGAAACTCAACAAAATATAACGAATTTATTTGCAGACGAATTCACTAATTGATTTCTATATTAGTTAGATGCTTGCTATTATTTTATATGTTCAGGGAAAAGTACAGCAATTATTGTACAATTAATCAATTATACTACATTATAGCTACAGCTCTCTCTATATAATAACTTATTATATACGTTAAACACAACAAATCTCGAATATATCCTAAAAAATAACGAAAATGTAGACATCCGCATCCGCATCCGCGGATGTTGAAATCAAACATCCTCATCCGCATCCGCATCCGCGGATGTGAAAAAAATGACATCCGCTACATCACTAATATATATATATAATTTCAAATGTTGACCGATTTGGAATAATTTATATTTTGAAATGCACCGGTAATTAATAAAGTTCTCAAAAAAAAAAAATATATATATATATATATATATTTTAGGGCGGGTCGATTTTCCACATGTTTTGAAATCGCAAGGTGAATAAGTGCCCAGTAGTTAGGTTTGGTTGAGAAATGAACCCAAAAATTTTTTAGAGCAAACGGATAAGGGCCTGCTTGCGGATTTGCAATTAAAGCTTGTTATGGTTTTTCACCCAATTTTCGTCATACGCGATAGGTAAACTCGTCATTTTTGAAGACATAATATTAACTAATTATAGATGTAGCAACTCAATATCATTTTCTATCCCAAGAGGAGACAATGCCTAATGTATATCATGTGTTTTAAGTGTAAAATGATAAAATTTCGTTGAAAAAACATGCATTTTTGCTAATTTATTCACATATTTTGGCTACGAAACTTGAAAAAATACTTTCAAAAGGTGATAAATCCAAAAAAATCAAATGTTCTCATGTAAAAGAAAAACTATTCATATAAATCATCATAAGATTGAGAATAATGTCCTTTTGACATAAATGCAGGACGCATCTTCCTGCTCAGTACTTCAGTAAAGATACATCTGTGACGAGTTTCGAACCCGTACACGGTATGGGAAGCCTCTGTCACTAATTTCACACTCCTCTCAACACTCTGAGAGTGAGAAGGCAAGGCTGGAATGTCTGGCTTAGTGTTAGTGTCCATGAATGACTGGATTTCTTCATCAGATAGGTGCTGTGTGGTAGGTGGTTCCATGACATCAGGGTCAGTGAGGTCGATGAGCTCATGCCAGTGATTTGCATTCCAATTCACCTGGGGAATTTTCTTCCCTGCTTCCTGGTTGCTCTCCATTCTATAAATGAAAAATGAAAATGAAAATATAAATGAAAATATAAATATAAATAAAAATATAAATATAACTGAAAAATAGTACTCAAATATTGCCGTTTCAATAATACAAACAAATTACCCACTTAAAGTGACAATTATAATATTTTTTCCATATTTTTTGGAGAATAACTCGGCTTTGGCAAAAAAAAAAAATAATAATTACAAGAAGGGCAAAATTTACCTGTGTCTGAGTAGTTTTCTAGTCTGAAGCCCAAGATTCCTGATTCTGTCTTCATCATCTTTCACCATGGCATAGAGGATGTTCTAAGGTCGGAGGCAGAAAACATTACCCTGGATGTTCTGCTTTACAATGCGTTTCACATCATCAAATGGAATCAGCCTCAGTCGGCTGATAGCAGAGAAGAGGATGTGAGGAGAATCATGCAGCTTAGAGGATGCCTTTATCTCAAACGATGCAGGAGCATAAACTCGAACAATGTAATAGACCAACTTTTTCAAATTCAGGTTTGGGTTTGGTCTGTTGTCTCTTGTGTACAAACAAAGAAGTCGTACAGCAAGAGTTAACCATCTTGCATGGTTAAATGGACCAATCTTCCAAGCAGCCCATCTGTCATCTACTCTTCTTGATCCGATCCCTCTGCAATACTGATACAGAAGCCTTTGATCATGACTGAGGTCTTTCAGTACTTCCTGTGGAATGTACCCTTCAATGATTGGAGTTTCCACAGCTTCAAACTGTACCTGAGGTTCATCCTGGATATCTTCTGCGCACCTTTGCGCAAGGGGCCCGCTGAAACTTCTTGGGCCAGTTGTCACTTCATCCATTTTTTTGAAAAGAGCTTTTAGTGGGAGTTCATTCTGATGCAGTGCGCAACCAATATTGTGCAGTTTCTTCCCAGAGTTTCTTCAAGTTTTACCACTAAACCACTCTTCCAGCCAGTGTTGGTTGCGGTATTATCAAGAAGAATGGCTCGGATACTTTCAAGGCTATTATATTCTTCAAGCACACTGAATGTCTCCTGAGCAAGGACCTCACCAGTGGCGCCTATAACAGAAATTGTTCTGTGGGTCAAGTAGGCGCCAGGAGATTTTCCATCTTCATAGGTGGTGAGTGATGTTCTGCGTCAACACACTTTCTGAGAACAGTTTCCCCTTCAGGTGTCTCTATTTCTTTGTAAGTCATGGTATTCTCGTCAACCTTCCCATCTACACCAACACAAATGAGCTGTGTCTTTTTCTCTGATTCCACACCCTCACTAACTACCCTAATTTGGGCTTTGGCCCTGTCTAATTTGCACTTGTCAATCATGATGTGATTGATGTCAACTTCAGGTCTCAGTAGGTGTTTGATGTCCTGGAGCAAGGCATTCCCAGGAGCTGCGCCCAGATTTGGTGAACATTCACTTCTGACAAATTCCATAGCATATCTGGGAAACTTTAAAAGGCTGTAGTCTCCTGAAGGCCTCTTCCTAGGCTGCCATTCATCTTCTCCTTCCTGAAAATAAATGGAAAATATTAATGCGTTTTCTGTTTATTTATTTATTTATTTAATTTATTTATTTTTATTTATTTATTTATTTATTTATTTATTTATAATTATATATAATTAATATAAATAAAAGGAAACTAACCTCGCCACCAGATGAACTGCTTGTAAGTCCAGGCAACTGTGTAGGCTGTATGAAAGATCCTACTAGCTCAACTTCCTCCTGAGGTAGTACATGTTGCTGTCCTTGTTTGGCCTTCCTGTCTCTTTTGGCAGCAGCTGTGTCCACTGAAGACAGCTGGTATGCACCCTTAGGACCTGTTTTGGATCGCTGATCACGAAGATATGCTCTTTCTTCAAGTGGCACCTTTGCATTTAGAGGGCAAACACAGATAATGTGTTCTTGTGTACACTTGTCCTTCTTACAGTATACTCTTGAATCACTGCAAGGCAAAATATCCAAAGAACAGGAACAGGCAGAAATATCAAAAAGTTTGTCCAAGTTAGCATCCAGATTTCGCTTGACACTTGCCTTAGCATGCTTGCGATTAATGTCTTTCACAAGTAGGTCTTTAACCTTTCTGTCAATGGATTTGTCATTAATCAAAGGCAGCCTTGGATTCACTGAAGACCAAATGGATTTTAAATCCTTGCTAACTTGCTGCACTAAGGCCCAAAAATCTGCGCCAGGGTTAGCATGATTAAGGTCATAATAGTATTGAATCAGCTGCCTGTAAGTGCTTGGTTCGGTCATTAATAATTCACAAGGACCACCTCCATACTTTTCTTCACTTTTCTTTCGGGTCAGGTGTCTTGTTTTCGCTTTCGGCATTATTTACACCGGAAAATCTGAAACATAATGAAAAGTGTTAATGCGAATAGCAATATGTAAGAAATAAGCGTGAACGGTCACAGGAAATATAATATTTTACCTTCTTCTTCCCCAGCTTATTATCCCATCTTTACATGGGGTCGCTGTTTTTGGTTCGTCTTCTCCACTCTCCTCTGTCGTATACCACGTCCTCCTCCAAGTCCTTCTCCCTGATGTCCGCCACCACACAGTCCCTCCATCTCGTCTTCGGTCTTCCTCTTCTTCTCCGTCCCGGCAACTCCATCTCCAGCACTCTGCGCCCAACATACTCCTCCTCTCTTCTCCTGACGTGTCCATACCACCTCAGCCTGGCCTCCTGCACCTTCTTAGATGCTTCCGCCACCTTCATTGTTCCTCTTATATGCTCATTTCTGACCCTATCCCTCCTCGTCACTCCACACATCCATCTCAACATCTTCATTTCAGCCACATCGATTTTTCTTTCATTGCTCTTCTTCATTGGCACAGTCTCCATTCCATACAACATTGCCGGCCTCACCACTGTTTTGAATACCTTTCCCTTCAGTTTCACTGGGACCCTCTTATCACAGAGCACCCCTGATACGTCTCTCCAGTTCTTCCACCCCGACTGTATTCTATAGTTTATCTCTCTCTCTGCTCCCCCCTCTGCATCCACTGTTGACCCCAAGTATTTAAAATACTCCACCGTCTTAACACGCTCTCCACTCAATGTCACTTCCCCTCCTCGGTCCTGCTGCACATCACATCTCATATAATATTTTACCATTATTTTTTAATAAAGATGCATAATTAATAATTATATAAAAATACAAGCAAAACGTTGTTATTTATGCTTATAGAAACAAGTTAATAATTTTGGGTTTGCTTTGTTTTGGTTGCGCACAGGCCGCATACGGGATTTTACGCATGAAGCGACAACAGAAAAACTTAAAAACTTAAAAGCTAAATTCGCATTCTGATCTTTATTAAAATGCATTTCTTTGTGATTTTCACATTTCATAGATGAAACGACAACTACTGGATGTTTATTCGCTTTCTGGTACCAACTTCGACCACCCCTAAATAATAATAAAAGGACGTGTGTGTGTGTGTGTGTGTGTGTGTGTGTGTGTGTGTGTGTGTGTGTGTTTGTTCCAGCCATAACTCCAAAATAGAAGCAGTTACAAACATGAAACTTCACACACATATTGAATAGGTCCCGAGGTTGTGCACCTGGGTGTTAATAAATTAAATAATTAAAATTACTGGGCCCGAACACCCCAGCACCGCGATAAAACTACAGAAAAGAACGCAGCCATGAAAATCTTGAGCTTCACATTGTGTCAAGATTTATGAATCTTAAGAGTTTCATGACTATAGTTTTACTGACCGGATCACCTGAAAATCCGTCACCCCAGCCTTTTTTAGTTAGCTTTATAAGGCTAACTAACGAAAATATCACGACCTAACCTAACCAATCGTTAGGTCAACTGTACGCCCTTGACGTACCCCGGTTTATGGGGTTACGGATCTTCAGGTGATCCTACTGACAAAATAATTAAACCCCCAATTACTGTCGGTTCAACTATTTGGTCAATAAAACTATAGAAAAGAACGCAGTCATGAAAATCTTGAGCTTCACAATGCAGCCCGTAATCGATAATAATTAAAGGACTCGAGCGCGAGCGTGTGTGTGTGTGTGTGTGTGTGTGTGTGTGTGTGTGTGTGTTCCAGCCATAGGTCCAAAATGGAAGCAGTGCAAACATGAAACGTCACACACATATTGATTAGGTCCCAAGGTTGTACACCTGGGTGTTAATAAATTAAATAATTAAAATTACGAAGGCCTCAGCACTGCGATAGAACTACAGAAAAAAAAGCAGCCGTGAAAATCTTGAGCTTCACATTGTGTCAAGCTTTGTGAATCTTAAGGTTTTCATGACTATAGTTTTACTGACCAAATAACTGAACTCCCAGTTACTGTCGGGTCAATTATTTGGTCATTAAAACTATAGAAAAGAACGCAGTCATGAAAATCTTGAGCTTCACATTGCCGCCCGTAATAATAATCTATATTATAATAAGAGAGCTGTCCGTCTGTCTGTCCGTCTGTCCGTCACACTTTCAGAAATTGTGAGAAAAAATTGTGAGAAAAAAATTCAGAAATTGTAAAAAAATTCAGAAATTGTATTACGGGCGGAAATGTGAAGCTCAAGATTTTCATGACTGTGTTCTTTTCTGTAGTTTAGCAATGGGGAAGGGTGGGGGTGGGGGTAATGGGGGATGGGTGGGGTAATGGGGAGGGTGGGGGTAATGGGGGAGGGGGTTAGCCCCCAAGTTGTATGAATGGGGGTGAGGAGGTTTTGGGAGATACCAGATTCAGAAATGTTGACACAATGTGAAGCTCAAAATTTTCATGGCTGGGTTCTTTTTTTGTAGTTTAGCCTGTCTAACCGTCAGCGAAGCGGCGGGAACTGTACTAGTAATAATCTATCTATATTTACAGGGTGGGCCGTAAGTTTCCATACATAGGAAAAATAAACATTTTTTTATGGACAACCATTTTTATTTATATAATATGATCTACATGGTTGCCATTGTTTTGAAAACACATTTCAATACGTGTTCCCCACTGTTGATGAACACGCATTAGCACAGTTGACGTTATGCTTGTAATGGCGTTGGTGATACGTTCCTTTAGATCAGTGGTTCCCAACCGGTTTTGGCTTATGGCCCCCCTTAGGAACCTTATTTTTTCCCGTGGCCCCCATAAGCATTATTTTCAGTAGGTAATATGCAGATTGAACTCTATTTTACAAAATAACATTTTCCTGTGGCCCCCTTCAAATGTGCCATGGCCCCCAGGGAGCCATATGGCCCCCGGTTGGGAAACACTGCTTTAGATGATTTATGTCTCGTATCTTTTCCTGATACACCATGGCCTTCAAGTGCCCCCAAAGATAGAAATCAAGGGGGGTGAGATCTGGGGATCTGGGAGGCCACTCCACAGGACCACGCCGACCAATCCAAGCATCCGGAAACTGCTGATCCAAATACCGACGCACGTGAAGACCATAATGAGGTGGAGCTCCATCTTGCTGGAAGTAAACTGGGAAGTTACCTTCCTCGTTTAGCAGGGATGGAAAATCTCTTCTTGCAACATGTTAAGATACCTTTCGGCATTAAGATTTCCACTGACAAAAATTGGTCCAATAATTCTGTCACCCCATATCCCGGCCCACACCATCACTTTACCGGCACCTTGCATCTTCGTCGGACTCAGCCAGTTAGGGTTAGCATTACTCCAATAACGTATGTTTTGCCGATTAACCTCTCCATTGACGTAAAAATTTGCTTCATCAGTAAACAAAATCTTACGTCAAACGCATATTCTTAGGGTATCTGAAACATAAAAACAAACGTTTAATTTTTCCTATGTATGGAAACTTACGGCCCACCCTAGTATATTATAATAAGAGAGCTGTCCGTCTGTCCGTCTGTCCGTCACACTTTCAGAAATTGTGAGAAAAAAATTCAGAAATTGTAAAAAAAATTCAGAAATTGTATTACGGGCGGCAATGTGAAGCTCAAGATTTTCATGACTGTGTTCTTTTCTGTAGTTTAGCAATGGGGGAAGGGTGGGGGTGGGGGTAATGGGGGATGGGTGGGGGTAATGGGGGAGGGGGTTAGCCCCCAAGTTGTATGAATGGGGGTGAGGAGGTTTTGGGAGATACCAGATTCAGAAATGTTGACACAATGTGAAGCTCAAAATTTTCACGGCTGGGTTCTTTTTCTGTAGTTTAACCTGTCTAACCGTCAGCGAAGCGGCGGGAACTGTACTAGTAATAATAATAAATAAAAAGAAAATTTGTTGTTACAGTTTTCAAAGACCCAGCACCGCGGTCTAGCGGGTATCGCCGAAGAAGCCCAGAGGATGGTGGATTTACAACAACTGTCAAGATTCGTGGTTCTGAAATTCAAGTTGACAACAGGTGGATTGTTCCATATTGCTAGGCTGACCATACGTGCCGTTTTGAACGGGACAGTACCGTTTGTTTTATATTTCCTGGCCGTCCCGTCGTTTTAATAAAAATGTCAATTTTGTCCCGGTTTATGTACTTACTTTTTCATGAATACAGAATATTACATAACCCCGTCCCTTTTTTGCCATCCCAATGTCCCGTTTTTGTCTCAAGGAAATATGGTCAGCCTACATATTGCCCACTCCTCTCTCGACTGTTCAATGCTCACATCAATGTTGAAATGTGTAATTCCATCAAGTCCATAAAATATGTGTACAAGTATGTCAACAAGGGAACTGATATGACTGTGTTTAGCCTTCAGAAGGATGTATCCAAGAATGATGAGGTTCAACGATATGAATTAGGCCGATATATCAGCAGTAATGAAGCCATCTGGAGAATTCTGAGCTTTCCATTTCATGAAAGACATCTTACAGTGGTTCATCTCAGTGTACATCTTGAGAATGGCGAAAGAGTTTACTTCACTGAAGAAAATGCAGTTCATTGTGCCCAAGCTACACAAGACACGACTCTCACAGGATTTTTTAACCTTTGCAGGGAAGATGAATATGCTAAGACTGTACTGTACCATCAAGTACCCAAGTATTTCATATGGAATAGTGAAAGCAAAAAGCGGGCCCGTCGAAAAGTAGGATATAATGGGCCAGAGCATCCTATTGTCAAGGCCAGTGATGCATTAACCTGTGTTTACACTGCGCATCCTGGCAATTCAGAATGCTTTTTCTTGCGTCCACTTCTACATGAATTCAAGGGGTCAACATCGTTCGAGGAACTGCGAACAGTGGACGGCAGAGTCTGTGAGACTTACAAACAAGCTTGCCAATTGAGAGGACTCCTTGAAGATGATGCCCATTGGAGTAACACCCTGAATGAAGCAGCTGCTACAGTCACCAATGATGATACGGAATCTTTTTGCCATTATGCTCCACTAGGGCATATCATACTTTTCCGAGTCCGAATTTCACTCTGGCTAATATATATTTTTATGTAAAATTTAATTCTAAGAGGGGTTTCTTTTCTGCAACTTTTCCCAAAAATCGCGTTATCATGTTCAAAATTGCGGTTTTCTGTTCTAAGTTGAAATATCGAATATTCAATTGAACACAACCTTATATTTTTAACCCTTTGTCGTAATTTGTTGCCATTTAGACACATTAACTTTGCTTAACTCTTACACAGGTTTAATACATACATACATAAGAAAAAAAATCTACTCCATTTGAATCTTTGTAACCATTTGGACGCAGAAGGCGAAGTTCAACATTCTCTCAATAGATAGCTCCGAGCAATTACGCCAATTATAATTGTAGAAGTGAGTGGACGACATTTTTTTTCGGTAAGTGTTTTTTGTAATTTTTTTAAGTTTAATCACCATTATTATATTTGTTTTGACTATAATGTCATTCTAGAAGTATTAAGGAAGCTCCCTGTTTACTTTGTTTAAGTAATATTTTTAATAACTGTTAAGAAAAGACTTTATTCAAAGTTCGTTTCGGAACGGACACAAAGTTATCATAGGGAAAATTTCTGTCTATGATAACACGTGTGTCCAATTGGATACATGAAATTAATTTTTCATTACGATTGTTTTTATGTACTGTTATATATATATATATATATATATATATATATATACGGTGAACCAAAAGTAGGTGGACAGTAGATTGAATACGGTTTGTGTTATATTATATTATAACTATGGTGTTCATTATAACTATGGTGTTTGTGTTATATTATATTAAATATTATAACTAAATTTATTTAAATTTTATTTTGTATTATAGTATACAAAAAAATTAAATATGTATTCTCAAAATAAACGTTATCATTTACTGTCCACCTACATTTGGTTCACCCTATATATATATATATATATATATATATATTATATATATATATATATATATACATACTATATATATATATATATAACTACATAAAAACAATCGTAATGAAAAATTAATTTCATGTGTGTGTATATATATATATATAATATAGAGAGAGAGAGAGAGAGAGAGAGAGAGTACTAACTACCACCCACTAATTACCTTATTAGACCTTTGTTGACTAATGGACACATAAATTATTTCATTTAGAAATGTTCTTACAAAAAAAAGATTGCTAAAAATGCCTATATATACCTCCTATGCATATTTCAAGTAAAAAAATGAACCTACGCTAAAATTAAATGGTACTGAATGACAAAGGGTTAAACTTATGTTACACCATTATTACGCATTTTAAATTAAATTTGCAATGCCAAATTCATATTTCTATTACCAAAATAAATATTCAGTACCAGATTTAGGTTAATTTGGTAATTAAAAATGCCGGTTGACAACCCTGATTATAACCAAAAATTATATTCCTTGTCTATATTTATGGCGAAAGAACGCTAAACATAATGATATGAATTTGTTACAGATTGGACAAGAGCGAGAATAAGCACCGACTAGACGTGATGGCCGAATCTGCCCCCAAAACCAGGAAAATGTCAGGTTCAAAGCTCTCAATGTTGTGGGCCCGGGGAAGGAGTTCATTCCCAGCGAGGTGCCAACTTGGAGAGCCGTTCTTCAGAGAGGGATTCGTCTGCAGGAGGAAAAGTTCCTCATTCATGACATCCAAAGGTCTAAATACCCTATCCGAGAGATGACTGACGAGCTGGCTTCACTCGTGATGACTCAGTGGAGGAAGTCGAATGTAAAGTTCTCCCCGCCTGTGACAATCACGGAAAAATCGCTCTCATATAAGATCTTGTTGAAATGGAAGGAGATGACAGAGGGGAGTGGATGCTCAGGATGCCCCTCAAGGCCCATGTGAACTGTAACTGTCCTTTGGAGGTGACGATTCCTAAACTGGACCTTCAGTGGCTGTACTACCAGAGAGTGAAGACTTCCGAAGCTTCAGGAATCCAGATGTCTTCTGTAGACTTCGAAGACAGCAGGAGACAGATCAAAGCAGCGAAGAAGAAGGAGGCTGAAGAAGCTTCTGCTGTGAAGAGGAAGAAGAAAGAGGAGGCTACTAATGAGGAGCTTCTCATGAAAGACTTTGAGGAGGACGAAGAGCCAAACTTGGAAGAAGCTGCAAAATAAGCCTCTGGCAATGCTGAGGCTACTGAAGCTCCTATGGACGTTCCCGCTGAAGTACCTGCCGAAACTCCAACTTCTGCTACACGAAACTACATGAAGATCCAAGGGACAGCTTCAGCAGCTTTGAGGTACAGGGTGGCAAATGTTCCGGTAGCTGCAGTTGCCACTGGCTTCCTGAACGACCTCATCAAGGCCGGTCATCTTTCCAAAGACAAGGCTTACTTGGCCATAGATGGCATGAAAGTCTGGAGGGCCAAGGAGGAAGTAATGGCTTCATCAGTTGTAGCTCTCACCCAGAGGTCAATGGAGAAGAAGATCTCTGGGATATTCTTTGATGGCAAGCAGGATAGGAACACAAAGGTGTTGAAATATAACGAAGTGACAGGGAGATTTCATCCTGGCAAAGTGATCGAGGAGCATTACACTATCACGTGGGAGCCTCAAGGAAAGTACCTCTTCCATTTCACTCCCGAGGAACCTGAGGAAGGAGAAAAGCCTGCTCATAAGATCCCTCAGGGCCTGCATGAGTGGCTTCTGGGTCACGAAGCTGACGAGAGCCTTGTAATGATTGGAGGAGACTCTACCAACACCAACACGGGGTGGTCTGGAGGCGCCATATCCCTATTGGAGAAGATGCTGGGTCGCAAGTGCCACTGGATGATCTGTCAGCTCCATGTGGACGAGCTCCCCCTGAGGCACTTAATCATCAAGCTGGACGGCCCTGTAACTCCCCGGTCAGGCTTCAGTGGGCCTATTGGAAAACTTCTTGAGAAAGTGAATGAACTTGAGGTCAACTTCAACTTCAAACCAGTGGAAGGCACTGAAGATATCATAGAGCTGCCAGTAGAGGTAGTCAAATCTCTCTCTACAGACCAGCACAACTGCTATCTTCTGATCAAAGCCATCAAGTCTGGAAGTCTCAGTCCACAGTTGGCTGGTCTCAAGTGCGGACCTCTGAACCAATCCAGGTGGCTCACTACTGCACAGGCCATCTTGCTGTTGTGGATGAGGGAGCATGGACTGAAGGGGGAGGTGTTGAGGAGGCTCGAGGTCCTCGTGAAGTTCTGCCTTAACTTCTACTTCAAAATGTACTACGACATCAAAGTGAAGCAGCACCTCAAATTTGGTCCTGCACGTTTTTCCAAGCCTGAGGCTGCTGAGGAACCAGACTACCTAGGTCAGGAACATCATCTCTGCTGCAGTGATAAGAGGAGCTTACCACGCACATCCTGAGAACATTCTGGCTTCATTCCTGTGCAGTGAGGATGAGCATCAGAGAGCTTTTGCTGTCAGCCAGATAGAGAAGATCAGAGAAGGAAGAGACTTTGGTGATACGACAGTGAGGCTCCATAAAAATCTCAAAGTCAATCTGCAAGCCACTTCACCTGAGGATCTCATCAACTAGGAATCAGAGAATATTTACGGGCCTATTTTTATCTGCAAGATGACCTTGACTGAGCTCGAGGATCTCAGGAAAACTCCACTCAAAGTGGACGCTTTCTCCGTTCATACTCAGTCCTGCGAGAGAGCTGTACAGGAAGTCTCAACTGCTTCCCAAGCTGTGTACGGTCATGAGGGGAGAGATGGGTGGGTGAGAGCCAGGATAGACCATTGAGAAATGCTCCCAGTGTTCAGATCGAAGCAGGACATACTTAAGAACTTTTCAGGTTCGAGTGGCTGATGAAGAGGCTGAAGCCATCGTTAATGCTCATCAGAGCTGAAAGTCCTCATACGATCATAATATAAGATCTTATGAGGCCACGCTTTTCAGGGGTCCAGGAAGAACAGGCGTGTAAACCTACACGTGGAGGTGGCGAGTCTCCCGCTACTCGATTAGAGTAGAGCTGGTAAGCCACGCCTATTCTTTGAAGAAAAACTTAAAATTCTTAAGTTTTACGTGAAATCTAAAACTTTTTTCAGCACCCAGAGGTGTTGAAACACGCAAGAAAGCAAGGATGAGGTCAGAAAAGCAGCTTTTAGACTAAATCATATGCAGAATAGCTGCGCGCTTTGGTTGAGGTACCCTGAGGCTGCGTTAGGCAGCCTTCATATCAGAAAATCGCGATTTTGACCATGAAAATTAGATTTTTCGGAAAAGTTGCAAATAATAAACCCATCTTAGAATTAATTTTTACATAGGAATACATATTAGCCACTTTGTTTTTCCAAAATTTCAACCCTGTGCCATATCTAATCCTCGGGAACTTTGGAACAACTACAGTACAAGAAGAACCTTGCTGAGGACATTTTGATCCGGGCACAAATGCAAAACCAAAACCTAAATGTAGATTTCTATGATGACATTTTCAATCAAGCTCTTATAATTATTGAGGATAAAATGAGAGATTTAGGTGGCTCTGATCTTAAAAGTTTCGGTCTCCCAGAGCCACAGCGAGTTAATATCAATGAGTTATCAACTGATATCCTCAGAGAAAAATTACAACAGTGACCAACTTGCTGAATACATACATGAAAATGAACGTCTGGTTCCAGGCCAGAAATTGGACAGATTCACTGAAGATGTTTTCAGTGGAAGTGGCAGCATCTTTTTTTCTGGATGCTCCAGGTGGAACAGGAAAAAACTTTTCTCATCAATTTCCTTTTAGCTAAAGTTAGACAGAAACATGATTGCCCTAGCAGTGGCATCATCAGGTATTGCTGCTACACTTTTAACAGGAGGAAGGACTGCTCACTCAGTATTCAAGTTGCCTTTGAATTTGGCATGTGTAGAGGCACCAACCTGCAACATTGGAAGAGGAAGTGGCAAAGCAAGGGTTCTGCAGGAGTGTAAGCTCATTGTCTGGGATGAATGTACCATGTCTCACAAAGCTGCGCTTGAAGCTGTGGACCGAACCCTGAAAGATCTTCGACGTACTGACAAACTAATGGGAGGTGTCACTATAGTCTTGGCTGGTGACTTTCGCCAAATACTCCAAGTCATTCCACGTGGAACCAAAGCAGATGAACTACAAGCGTGCATCAAGGCTTCATATATCTGGAACAACATTCAGCGACTCACCCTAGCAACCAACATGCGAATGCATTTGACAGGTGATACTTCTGGTGGAAATTTTGCAGGAAGGTTACTTCTGGTGGGAAATGGCAAAATGGTTTCTGAGAACATGCATGGAATGGTATCAGTCGAAAACATTGGTCAAGCAGTCACAACTTCAAGAACTCAAAGATTCAGTTTTCTCAAATGTTATTTTTCATTTCAGGAAACACAAATGGCTTTCTGAAAGAGCCATTCTTGCACCAAAGAATGATGCAGTTGATGCTATAAACAGAGGGCTACTCCTACAGTTACCTGGTGAGATGCACCAATACAAGTCAGTTGACACTGTTCCAGACACCAACGATGCTGTCATTTATCCAACAGAATTTCTCAATTCTCTGGAGCCACCAGGTGTGCCACCACACAATATACAGCTCAAGATTGGTGCACCTATCATTCTTCTCAGGAATATAGACCCACCAACACTTTGTAATGGAACGCGGTTGGCTGTAAAGAAGCTGTGGGCGCATGTTATTGAGGCCACAATAATGACTGGACATGCAACAGGAAAGGATGTCTTCATTCCACGAATTCCAATCATTCCATCGGACTTGCCACTTCAGTTCAAGCGCCTCCAGTTCCCAATTCGACTAAGTTTTGCTATGAGCATCACCAAAGCTCAGGGCCAGTCGCTTGAGGTAGTTGGCCTCAACCTACGGAAACCATGTTTTTCTCATGGCCAGCTTTACGTTGGGTGCTCAAGAGTTGGTGACAGTAAAAATCTTTTCATTTTGGGTGCTGATGGGAAAACAGTCAACATAGTCTATCCCGAAGCACTGCAGCGATAACATGTCATTGATTATATGATATAAGTATTTGATTTAATGTATTTTTCTCAAACATTTACAGTAATAATAATTGTATTGTTCTCGATTTCTCATTTCATGCAACTTTCATTAACATCAAAACGATCACTAGGTGCTAATTCACTAAATATCAATTATCTATGCACTTTATTTATACTTTTGAACCATTTGTTGAAAAATAAAGATAATCTTCAAGACTGCTTTCTTTAACCTATATTTACTTTATAGTTTCTTTTCAATTTATAGTTACCATTTTTTTAGACTAAATTTAATTCTGATCAAAGACACAGTCAAGGTAATTTCATATATACTGAACCCGAGCGAAGTTGGGTAATTCTGCTAGTATATATATATATATATATATATATATATATATATATATAGGGGCGAGAGGAGGGGCGACAAGCTTGACCTTCGTGAAATGAGGAATGATCGCGCGGAACATTTGAAAGGTTGAAAGGTATATATATATAATATATATATATATATATATATATATATATATATATATATATATATATATATATATACCGTTCCAGTGTTTCTAGTTGTACCCCATTTGCTGGCAAACCACTGGTCTCCCCATTGAGTGCAATTCATCTAACTGCTATTTTAGCCATTTTCAGTGCCACAGTACCATTTTCGACCCAGTACCTCCCGAAAAGTGTAGTTCTAATGCTGCCAATTATACCTACATATTCCTGTTTTTTAAACAAAATTCAAATTCAGTTCATTAAAAAACTGTGGGTGATGGAAACATTTTGCATCATATTTGTATTCTGCCTGCAAAAATCTACCAATCACCTTACTTTATTTGAGGAACACGAAAAAAGTTCTAATTTGTTGTCCAGTGTTATTTTTAGATCAGGCGACTGAGGGAATAAATGAATGAATGAATAGTAGTGTTTCACCGGCGCTTCAACTGCCGAGGTCATATCGCGCCGATACTGAAATAAAGAGAGAACGCAAGGAAATGGGAAGAAAAATACTAGAGAAGGAGCAGTGGAAGAAAGACCATGATAAAAGAGAGAGAAGGCGGAAGAAACAGCAAAGAGAGGAAGAAATTATACCCGAGTTACATTAAATAGAGAGTAGTTGACCAATCTGGCGGAGAAAGGAGAGAAGTGTGTCCTTCTGTACATCTGCTGCCTCGGTGTTGCAGTGGTTAGCGTTGCTGACTACGAATCCATCGGCCCCGGGTCGAGACCCGGTGACGGCAGACGGCGCACAGCAAAATCCAGCTGTTAATCCTTCCACACAATAAAATGGTTGGTAGATAAATGGATACTCTGAGTAGCCTAGTGGTTAAGACGCTGGGCTGCTGGTGGGGCGTGGTTCGGATTCCACATTAAACTGTAGTTCTAAGGTGGAGTGAAAAGCTTGGCCTTCGTCAGAATGAACAATTCGGGCGGAAGCAAACCAAAGGTTCGGTATTGGCGTAGAGTCACCTAACAAACTAGGAAGAGTAAAGTGGAGCCTGAAGGGCAGAAAGGGAGAAACTGGAAACGGGCGGCAGCATGAGTAGGGCAAACTAAACGTAAATGTGAGACAGAGAGAGAAATACCGCAAGAGCAAAAGGGCGCAAGATCCCCCGTCATAAGATGACTATGCGTAAAGCGAGTGTGACCGATACGCAGTCGTACCAGAACGGTCTCAAAGCGTCGATTACGCTCACAGGATCGTGGGCTTCAAGGCCTTCAGGAAGTTTATCCGAACATATCCTCCCGCTGGCGCTGCCACCGATGAAGAAGTGCTTCCCGGAAAACCTCGTGAAATCCGACGCCGGGAGGTGTGTGCTAGGGTCGAAAGGTAGGGAGGACACCTCCCTCGCCGCAGCGTCAGCACATTCGTTGCCCGGAACGAATGCGCAGAGAGTCGGAGTAGATGTGAAAGACATAAATGAGAGATGAGAGAAGATTCGAAGGGCCAAGAGGATAGCTGAGAGTTCCGCCGTGAAAATGGAAGCCGTTTGAGGAAGGAATAACGATTGGACTACCGATGGAAATGCTGCCGCACAACCACTCCAAGCGGCAAGCGAGAGCCGTCGGCGAACACGGGAATAGAATCAGAATGGAAAGAGGAATGAGATAGAAATAATTGACGGGGTTCAGAGGGGTGGAACTGTGACTTTGGGGCAGTAGAGAGGAAATAACAGATTCAGAGGGAAGGAACGGTCCACGGGGGGAAGGTAGAGAGAGGAGAAGAAAGAACTCACCCTTCCACCCCCCAAAGAAGACAGGACGGTAGCCATCCGTAGACCGTACGATCGAACCAGATTGGGGCGACGTTTAAAGCAGACCGAAATGGAAGGGCCGAAGAGGATTGGTAAACTGGGTTGGAAGAAAACTGCTGGACGCGAAAGAGGTATTTTAAATCTTCTAAGGTACGGTGTACATCAAGCGGGAGATGGCCACTTTCTGCATAAAGGGTGACAATGGGAGAGGATCGGAATGTGCCGGTGCTATTGCGTACACCCAGGGGAACGGATAGGGTCTAGTATGCGCAGGGCGGAGGCAGGGGCGGAGGAATAGGCCTGACAGCCATAATCCAACTTACTTTGGACGAGGGAGTGGTAGAGCCGCCAAAGGGTATGGTGGTCAGCACTCCAATCGGTATGGGAAAGAAATTTGAGAAGGGTGCAACTTTGAAGGCACGAAGTCTTCAGAGACTTCAGGTGGGGAATCCAGGAGAGGCGGGAATCAAGGAAGAGACCCAAAAATCTAGTTTCGGGAACTACGGGGAGCGGCGATCCATAAAGAGAGAGGGAAGGGATTGCAGTGCAGCGGCGGCGACGACAAAAATGCACCACCACCCGTCTTCGAAGGGGAAAAACGAAACCACCGATCTGTGGCCCATCTAGAGACCGAATCCAGGGCTCGCTGGAGATGTTCAAGGAAGGTGGATCGGGAACTGGAGCAATATATGGCAAGATCAGGAACAAAGAGGGTGGCTGTAATCCCCGAGGGCAGAGCCGTCACCACGTCATCAGTCGTCAAAGCGAAACAGATGACACTCTGGACGCTACCCTGGGAAACCCTTTCTTCCTGAGAGTTTACAGAGAAGGAAGTACCTACCTGGACACGAAAGGAGCGAGAAGATAAAAAGTTAGAGATGAAGGACGCGAGAAAGCCTCGGAAACCCAAGAGATATAGTTTTCGGCAGATCCACCACCGCCGGTGGTGTCATATGTCTTCTCCAAATTGAAGAAAACTGCATAAAGGTGACGTCGCTCTGCAAAGGACACACGGACCGCAGTCTGTAGATGCACCAAGATGTCCGTGGTGCTACGGCCCCTGCGAAAACCGGTCTGTGTTTGGGAGAGCAAATTGTGGCGGTCGAGATGCCAAACCGGGCGCCAAGAAACCATTTTCTCAAGAAGTTTCGAGAGGCAGCTAGTGATGGCTATTGGACGGTAGTTAAGGGGAGATGTCGGGGCCTTACCGGGGTTAGGAAAGAGGAGCACCACTGCTTCCCTCTAACAGGATGGGAAGGTGCTCTCCACCCAAACCCAATCATGGAGGATGAGGAGAAAGAAAAAACTGAAGGGTGTAGGTGGCGAAGCATGTCAAAATGAATGCCATCGGGGCCAGAAGCAGAGTTACCGCAAGAAGCCAACGCCGAGCGCAGTCCCAACATAAAAAAAGGCGGTTATAAGGGAAATTATTGGGAGTCTGGAAAAGGTGAGGGGAGCGAACAAGCAAAGCCTTACGTCTGAGGAAAGCGGGATCACGGTGATCATGTCGGGAGATGGAAGCAAGCCTTACGTCTGAGGAAAGCGGGATCACGGTGATCATGTCGGGAGATGGAAGCAATGATCGAGGCCAAGGCTTCGGTCACTCCAGTAAGGGACGACACTGGGCGTCCGTCTAGCGTGAGGACAGGAGAAGGATGAGGAGGGGGGTTTACCAGAAATTTTACAAATCTTGTCACAGATCCGGGAGGAAGGGGTGCGGGAAATGAGAGAGGAGACGTATGCTCGCTAGGAAAAGCGGCGGGCTTCACGACTGTACGACGGGCCTGAGCTCGCGCACGTTTGAATGCTACTGAATTAGCAAGGGATGGGTTGCATTGAAGATGGCGGAAGGCAGACTTCTTGGCTCGAATCGCTAGGGCACATTTCTGGGTCCACCATGGAATTGAAGGGGAAAAGCGGGGAAATGGTGATTTGGGAATGGAGGATAGGGCGGCACAAGTGATGTGATCAGTGAGGTAGGTGGAGGTAGCATCGATAGTCGGAAAGTTGCTCGGAACTGCGTACATTTGGCTTTCAGATCGGAAAAGAGACCAGTCGATTTTGGCAAGAGACCATCGGGTCGGAAGATCGGAGAAGCTGAGTGCCTGAGACATAAGGAGGAGGAGCTGGAAAGGGTCACTACCATAAAGGTCTGGAGTGACAGACGAAGAGAAATCAAGAAGGCGAAAGGAGAAGTAAGCGAAAGATCTATGGAGGAAAACGTGCTGGTCTGGAGGTGAAAAGCTGTGGGGTGGTAGGTGTTAAGGAGACAGACAGGAGTAGTTGAGAGAAGGGAGACCACAACGCCACCCCACGCGTTGAAGTCTTCCAGGAGGAGGAAGGGTGCAGGAAGCTGTTAAAGGAAGGCAGGAAGATCGTTAATAGAAACTTCCTGTGGCGGGGGGAGGTATAAGGAACAGAGTGAATACAATCGGTCAAGGAAAACCCGGGCCGCAACAGCCTGGAGAGGAGTGCGGAGGGGAAGGGGAGTAGATGGCACGTTAGACTGGACGAAGACGGCCGTACCGCCACGGTGGGGGGCTGCATCGGGGGGGGAGTGGGGGAGAGGTATGATGAAAATCCGCGGAGAGGGGGCAAGGGGCGAACCCCAAGTTGGGTCTCTTGAAGGCAGACACACACCTGCCTTCAAGAGACCCAACTTGGGGTTCGCCCCTTGCCCCCTCTCCGCGGATTTTCATCATACCTCTCCCCACTCCCCCCCCGATGCAGCCCCCCCCGTGGCGGTACGGCCGTCTTCGTCCAGTCTAACGTGCCATCTACTCCCCTTCCCCTCCGCACTCCTCTCCAGGCTGTTGCGGCCCGGGTTTTCCTTGACCGATTGTATTCACTCTGTTCCTTATACCTCCCCCCGCCACAGGAAGTTTCTATTAACGATCTTCCTGCCTTCCTTTAACAGCTTCCTGCACCCTTCCTCCTCCTGGAAGACTTCAACGCGTGGGGTGGCGTTGTGGTCTCCCTTCTCTCAACTACTCCTGTCTGTCTCCTTAACACCTACCACCCCACAGCTTTTCACCTCCAGACCAGCACGTTTTCCTCCATAGATCTTTCGCTTACTTCTCCTTTCGCCTTCTTGATTTCTCTTCGTCTGTCACTCCAGACCTTTATGGTAGTGACCCTTTCCAGCTCCTCCTCCTTATGTCTCAGGCACTCAGCTTCTCCGATCTTCCGACCCGATGGTCTCTTGCCAAAATCGACTGGTCTCTTTTCCGATCTGAAAGCCAAATGTACGCAGTTCCGAGCAACTTTCCGACTATCGATGCTACCTCCACCTACCTCACTGATCACATCACTTGTGCCGCCCTATCCTCCATTCCCAAATCACCATTTCCCCGCTTTTCCCCTTCAATTCCATGGTGGACCCAGAAATGTGCCCTAGCGATTCGAGCCAAGAAGTCTGCCTTCCGCCATCTTCAATGCAACCCATCCCTTGCTAATTCAGTAGCATTCAAACGTGCGCGAGCTCAGGCCCGTCGTACAGTCCGTGAAGCCCGCCGCTTTTCCTAGCGAGCATACGTCTCCTCTCTCATTTCCCGCACCCCTTCCTCCCGGATCTGTGACAAGATTTGTAAAATTTCTGGTAAACCCCCCTCCTCATCCTTCTCCTGTCCTCACGCTAGACGGACGCCCAGTGTCGTCCCTTACTGGAGTGACCGAAGCCTTGGCCTCGATCATTGCTTCCATCTCCCGACATGATCACCGTGATCCCGCTTTCCTCAGACGTAAGGCTTGCTTCCATCTCCCGACATGATCACCGTGATCCCGCTTTCCTCAGACGTAAGGCTTTGCTTGTTCGCTCCCCTCACCTTTTCCAGACTCCCAATAATTTCCCTTATAACCGCCTTTTTTATGTTGGGACTGCGCTCGGCGTTGGCTTCTTGCGGTAACTCTGCTTCTGGCCCCGATGGCATTCATTTTGACATGCTTCGCCACCTACACCCTTCAGTTTTTTCTTTCTCCTCATCCTCCATGATTGGGTTTGGGTGGAGAGCACCTTCCCATCCTGTTAGAGGGAAGCAGTGGTGCTCCTCTTTCCTAACCCCGGTAAGGCCCCGACATCTCCCCTTAACTACCGTCCAATAGCCATCACTAGCTGCCTCTCGAAACTTCTTGAGAAAATGGTTTCTTGGCGCCCGGTTTGGCATCTCGACCGCCACAATTTGCTCTCCCAAACACAGACCGGTTTTCGCAGGGGCCGTAGCACCACGGACATCTTGGTGCATCTACAGACTGCGGTCCGTGTGTCCTTTGCAGAGCGACGTCACCTTTATGCAGTTTTCTTCAATTTGGAGAAGACATATGACACCACCGGCGGTGGTGGATCTGCCGAAAACTATATCTCTTGGGTTTCCGAGGCTTTCTCGCGTCCTTCATCTCTAACTTTTTATCTTCTCGCTCCTTTCGTGTCCAGGTAGGTACTTCCTTCTCTGTAAACTCTCAGGAAGAAAGGGTTTCCCAGGGTAGCGTCCAGAGTGTCATCTGTTTCGCTTTGACGACTGATGACGTGGTGACGGCTCTGCCCTCGGGGATTACAGCCACCCTCTTTGTTCCTGATCTTGCCATATATTGCTCCAGTTCCCGATCCACCTTCCTTGAACATCTCCAGCGAGCCCTGGATTCGGTCTCTAGATGGGCCACAGATCGGTGGTTTCGTTTTTCCCCTTCGAAGACGGGTGGTGGTGCATTTTTGTCGTCGCCGCCGCTGCACTGCAATCCCTTCCCTCTCTCTTTATGGATCGCCGCTCCCCGTAGTTCCCGAAACTAGATTTTTGGGTCTCTTCCTTGATTCCCGCCTCTCCTGGATTCCCCACCTGAAGTCTCTGAAGACTTCGTGCCTTCAAAGTTGCACCCTTCTCAAATTTCTTTCCCATACCGATTGGAGTGCTGACCACCATACCCTTTGGCGGCTCTACCACTCCCTCGTCCAAAGTAAGTTGGATTATGGCTGTCAGGCCTATTCCTCCGCCCCTGCCTCCGCCCTGCGCATACTAGACCCTATCCGTTCCCCTGGGTGTACGCAATAGCACCGGCACATTCCGATCCTCTCCCATTGTCACCCTTTATGCAGAAAGTGGCCATCTCCCGCTTGATGTACACCGTACCTTAGAAGATTTAAAATACCTCTTTCGCGTCCAGCAGTTTTCTTCCAACCCAGTTTACCAATCCCTCTTCGGCCCTTCCATTTCGGTCTGCTTTAACCGTCGCCCCAATCTGGTTCGATCGTACGGTCTACGGATGGCTACCGTCCTGTCTTCTTTGGGGGGTGGAAGGGTGAGTTCTTTCTTCTCCTCTCTCTACCTTCCCCCCGTGGACCGTTCCTTCCCTCTGAATCTGTTATTTCCTCTCTACTGCCCCAAAGTCACAGTTCCACCCCTCTGAACCCCGTCAATTATTTCTATCTCATTCCTCTTTCCATTCTGATTCTATTCCCGTGTTCGCCGACGGCTCTCGCTTGCCGCTTGGAGTGGTTGTGCGGCAGCAGAAAATCCTCCCAATTTGGGAGAAGGCTCGACAATTCCATTGAAAGATAGCAGCCACCAAGAGCAGAATATGAGGGGGGGGGAGCGAGAGACTAATCGGGCGAGACTTAGAAGTGTGACTAGAAGAGCGAGCAGACGAAACTTAGGGGCGGGTTAAGGAAAGGGTGGTCGAAGAACGGATGAAAGGAGATGGAGGGAGTTTAGTTTTCGGCGGGGAAGGGCAAGAATAAGGGTATGAAGCGGGGTGGGGTGAACCCAATTTCTGGAATGGGGGTGGAGGAGAGGATGCCGGGGATATCGGGAGGTCAAGGAGGGAGCGGGGCGGAGGAGAAGGGGTTACAAAGCAGGATGGGGTGAATCTGGTTTCCAGGGCGGAGGTGATGCCAAGGGCCTCGGGAGGTCAAGGAGGGAGCGGGGCAGTGGAGAAGGTGGGGAAGGGTGGATGTCAGCTTGAACTTGAATTATGGAAGCCGCATGACCACCTTCAGGAATGGAAGAAGGAAGAGGACTGTCGCAAAAGGAGACGGGGGAACTCGGAGAAGCCGGCAAAACAAGAGGGATCACTGGAGGCGGGAAGGGTATGGAGGCGGGAGGAAGAGAACTGGAGGAAGAGGGAGTGAGAGGACGATGAGACGGGGGACCTGAGCAAGGAAGCTTAGCAGAAGGACCCAAACGCCGGAGGCTGGCGATGGGTCGTTTAACAGAAGAGCAAGGAGGGGAGGAGGGACCAGAAGAGGGAGCGGTTTTCGATATATATGCTAAAATGTCAGGAATGATTTCGGGGGTGGGGACAAACGGACTAGTTGCTACTGAGGTGGAGCAGATGGGGCAGTGGAATTGGATGTTTTTGGGGGGACGGGCCGGTGGAGAGAACACGGGGGATGAAGACAGTGAAAAGGTTGATTAGGGAACGGGTGGGTGAGGCCTGATCAGGCCAAGAGCCTGAGGAAGAGTGAATGAATGAATGAATGAATAGCAGTGTTTCACCGGCGCTTCAACTGCTAAGGTCATAACGCGCCGAAACTAAAGTAAAAAGAGAGCACAAGGAGATGGGATAAGGTGGACTTTGAAGGAGTAACAGTCAAGGAAAAGTCGTGAGAGGGAAAAGTAAAGACACCATGATCAGCAAAGGGAGGAAGAAATTACACCCAAGTCACATTAAATAGAGAGTAGAAGGCCAGTTTGACGGAGAAAAGAGAAAAGCGTGTCCTTTGCAGGGCCGTAGCCAGACCAAATCAGTAGGAGGGGCGGAGAAATTGACAGGGGGGACAATGAAGAAATTTAATGTCATTTTTTGTGAATATCGAAATATACTGCAGAAAATTACATTCAAAACTATAACAAATAAAACACCGTAGGCTAAATAAAAAAATGATCAAACCGATACATATAGAGAGGCATATTGGGTTATAGAATACAATATTTAGTCTAAATTTAGTGTAAATAAAAGTCTTTGTAAGTTTTTTAAATTTTAGAATAACTGTATGCGGCGAGTTTTTTTAGCGAAATTCTTTAGGAATTCAAACATGTCTATTTGCTTCGTTCTCTTATTTTCAAAGGCAAGTAAAACAAGTTGGCTTTGGCGTTTTTGTAGCATGGAACGCCGTTGCGGTTGGTTTTCCCAGGGGGAGATATTATTTTCCAGGCGGGGCTTTGCCCCCCCTGGCCCCCCTTTGCTACGGGCCTGGTCCTTTGGTACTGACGTACAGTAGAGTCACCCAACAATAGAGTAAAAGTGAGCGTGGAGCCTGAAGGGCAAAAAGGGAGGAACTGGAAGTGAGCAACGGCAAAGGCAGGACAAACCAAAAGGAAATGTGAAACAGAGAGAGGAATACCGCATGAGCAGGAGGAGGCAACATCTCCCGCCATAAGATGTCCATGCGTGAGGAGAATATGACCGATGCGTAGACGCATCAGAGCGGTTTCTGACCGTCGGTCACGCTGACAGGAGGAAGGCCACCTTCGAATCGTGGGCTTCAACGCCCTCAAGGAATTCCGGGACACATCCTTCCACTGGTTCTGCCACCGCCGAAGAAGTGCTTCCCGAAAACCCTCATAAAGTCCGACGCCGGGAGAGGCGTGTTAGGGTTGAAAGGCAGGGAGGACACCACCCTCGCCTCGGCGTCCGCGCGTTCGTTGCCGGGAACACGAACGTGGGAAGGTACCCAACAAAAGGCGACTACCTTACGGCGTGATGAAAGAAGGACCAGCCAGTCCTGGATTTGTCCCACCAGTGGGTGCGGAGAGACAAGAGACGACAGGGCCTCAAGAGCGCCACGGGAGTCAGAATAAATAATAAACGATGTTGAGGGGAGCTGAGAAAGGAACCGAAGGGCCAAAAGAATAGCCGATAGTTCCGCTGTATAGATGGAAGCCGCTGGGGAGAGGGATAATGATTTAATTTCCGATGGGAAGACGGACGCGCAGCCCACTCCAAGTGGAGAACGAGAGCCGTCAGTGAACACTAGGATAGAGTCAGCATGGGAAGAGGAATGGGATAGGAATAGTTGTCGAAGGGCGGATGGGTGGAACTGGGACTTTGGTACGGTAAAAAGGAGGGAGCAAATACGGAGAGGGGAAATGGTCCACAGGGGGGGTAGTTGGAGGGGGGAGAGGAGAGCACTCGCACCTCCACCCCCAGAGAAGACAGGACGGGGGCTATTCGGAAACCAAACGGTCAGATCAAGTGGGGATGACAGTCAAAGCATGCCACAGTCGAAGGGCCGAAGAGGGATTGGAAGACCGGGGTGGGAGAGACCTGCCAAACACGAAAGAGCCGGGAGCCGGAGCAATATATGGCAAGGTCCTCTACATAAAGGGTGGCCGTAATCTCCTTGGGCAGAGCCGTCACCACGTCGTCGGTCGCCAAAGCGAAGCAAACGACACTCAGTACGCTACCCTAGGAGACTCCCTCCTGCGAATGCATAGAAGAGAGGGAGGTACCCACCTGAACTCGAAAGGAACGGGAAGTCAGAAAGTTGGAGATAAAGGAAGGGAGGAAACCTCGGAAGCCCAAAAGGTAAAGTTTTCGGCAGATCCACCACCGCCAGGTGGTGTCATACGCTTTCTCCAAATCAAAAAAGACTGCGTAAAGATGACATCGCTCTGCAAATGGCACACGGACCGCAGTTTCCAACTGAACTAAGATGTCAGTGGTGGTACGGCCTCTGCGAAAACCGGTCTGTGTAGGGGAAAGTAAATTGTGGCGTTCTAGGTGCCACATCAGTCGCCGAGAAACCATCTTCTCTAAAAGTTCTGAGAAGCAGTTAGTGAGGGCTATTGGACGGTAATTGAGGGGAAATGTCAGATCCTTACCGGGTTTAGGGAAGGGGAACACCACTGCTTCCCTCCAACAGGAGGAGAAGGTGCCTCCTACCCAGATCCAATTGTAGAACGTGAGGAGAAAGAAGTAAGCCGAAGGGTGTAGGTGACGAAGCATTTCGAAATGAATGCCGTCAGGGCCGGGTGCAGAGTTGCCGCAAGAAGCTAACGCCGGTCTCAGCTCCGACATAGAGAAAAGGCGGTTATAGGGGGAATTTATTGGGAGTCTGAAAAAGGTCAGGGGAGCGAACAAGCAAAGCCTTACGTTGGAGGAAGGCAGGATCACGGTGGTCGTGTCGGGAGATGGAGGCTATGGTCCAGGCCAAAGTCTCGGCCACTGCAGTAGGAGAGGACACTGGGCTTCCGTCTATCGTGAGGACAGGAGGAGGATGAGAAGAGGATTTTTCGGAAATTTTCCGAATTTTGTTCCAGATTCGGGAGGAAGGGATGCGGGAAGTGAGAGAGGAGACGTAAGCTCGCCAAGAAAAGCGGCGGGCTTCGGGGACTGTACGACGGGCCTGAGCTCGCACACGTTTAAAGGCTATTGAATTTGCTAGGGATGGATTACGTTGAAGACAGCGAAAGGCCGACTTTTTAGCCTGAACAGCCAGAGTGCATGTCGGGGTCCACCATGGAACCGAAGGGACAGAGGTGCGGGGAAATGTCGATTTGAGAATGGATGACAAAGCGGCACAGGTGATATGATCTGTGAGGTAGGTGGAGGCAGCATCAACAGTCGGGAAGTCACTCAAAGCTGCAGAGGTTTGACTTTCGGAGTAGGAAAGGGGCCAATCAGCTTTAGCGAAGGACCATCAGGTAGAAAGAGCGGAGGAGCTGGGAGTCCAGGACAGTAGTATGCCTGCAAACTGGACGCGTGCAATGAAATTGCAAATGATGCAAGATGTTGCAAGTGCGCCAACCCCCCCTTTGTTGCAAAGCACCCATAGTGCCAACCCCCTTCCCCTTTGTTGCAAGGCACCATCTAAAGGGGGAGGGGATTGCTGCAAGAGCAACAAGGGGTTATGCAACTTGGAGGCGGAGTTATCCCCCAAGTTGCAATGAACTCCCGCTGGGGGAGACCTCTTTGGGGGATAAGGTGGGACGGCCTCACCCCCCAAAGGGGTATACCTAACCTAAGAGAGAGGAGAGAGAGAGGAGGAGAGGTGTTCGCTTGACAGGAGCCAAGCGCATATTAAGACTTCAGCCGAGCGGCCGTTGTCTTATAGGGCTCCTAATCAGCCAGTCGGCTTAATCAGTCAGTGCCTCCAGGCATCATCAGCCAGTTGGCACAGTGTATACTTCGTTTGGCACATACACACCCGTCTATACGCCCATAAAATATTATATTTATATGCGTCGGGCTCCGGCGACCGCGTTAAACTGTAAGTCTAAGGTGGAGTGTAGGCGAGCTCGAGACCCGTCGGCGGCAAGTCCTTCCGCGGTTGCCAGCCAGGGTGACCTAATGATCCGTGTTAAACTGTAGGTCTAAGGTGGAGTGTAAACATCCTTCCACGGTTCGTAGGGGCAACCAGGGGATCCCATTATTGCAACACTTGATCATGTTGCTTATCTGTTTGTTTATTTCCCTCTCTCTCTCTCTCATATATATATTATATATATATATATATATATATATATATATATATATATATTATATATATAAACAGGGTGTTTCAGGAGAAAAGATCAATACTTTGGGAGGTGATAGTATCGGTCATTGTGAGAAAAAAGTTCATATGAACATGTGTCTAATTCTGAATGGTTACGGAGATAGAGCTGTTTGAATCTGATGCGCGCGCAGCTCTTCCTCCCCGCGCGGTGATCCCATTCAATGGCCACCAAGGTCTCCAGACCTCTCTCCGTTAGATTATTGTTTGTGGGGGTGGATGAAAAGTCAAGTTTACAAAAGAAAGGTGGATACACGAGACGAATTGCTCGCGCGCATTTTGGATGCTGCTTCCCGCATAAAGGAACATCAAGATCAACTCAGACGAACAATACGCGATCTTCGCACACGAGCTGCAAAGTGCATTGAGGTTCACGGTGGAATTTTCGAAAAAGTATTGTAAACTGTAACAAATTTGTCATTTCTATATCTGATACCATTGCAAATGCCAATGTTTAAACATTAAATGTTAGAAACAGTAATTGGTTTCTCTTTCTTGATTAATATTAACAATGCTTTTGTATTTGTAGATTCAAACAGCTCTATCTCCGTAACCATTCAGAATTAGACACATGTCCATATGAACTTTTTTTCTCACAATGACCTCTACTATCACCTCCCGAAGTATTGACCTTTCCTCCTGAAACACCCTATATATATATATATATATATATATATATATATTAAATCGTTCTGAAAATTGTGGAGTTTGGCGGAAGCGATAGATAATATCGATTTAAAATCCCAATAAATAAACTTTCCGCAGGAGTTTATTTCAAGATCATAAAGATTAAAACGCTATAAACACCCTTCCATTCTGAACTTTTCTCATATATATATATATATACATATATATATATACATATACATGTTGTTTAGCATTAAATTATACAGCCCAGCGTCGGGTCAATCTTATTTCCATTCGCTCGAGATCGTAAATTTTGGTGTTTATTGAAAGTCTACATCACACGTCTTTGTTTTTTTTAATTTAGTTATTGTATCGCGGAACTTTTACAGCGGCTGTCTTCATGGGTAATTAAATATCTTCTACTTTTATGTTTCCAGGCACCATAAACCGTAGTTTAGCGTTTCTTTCAAACATAGGCGAATTGTACAGAATATATCTTCCAATATCACGAAAACCTTTCCTTTCCCGAGAAACGAGAATGTACAGGCGAGCAACATGCACCATAAAACGTTTCACATTCCAACGTCAACTCTCTCTCTCTCGAATACAAGATCAAAAAACAAAGCGTTTCTCGTCTCTCCACGAATGGGGATATCTGACACGCCCCAGATTTCACGGGGCAACCAATCACAGCCCTGTGGGCGGATCCAAGGACCTCTGTTTGGCCGCTATGCAGGCCTACGCGTCAAGTACCGCCCTAAATTCACTGCTAACCAATAGGAAGCTAACGATTGTGTTTTGTGGGTTGGTCACAAGCCCCCTTTATAAAAGGGAGCAGTTCATCTCAGAGCCTCAGTTCGTAGGTTTTTTCGCTTAGTGCTTTTCAAATATACACTATGAGTCAGTTATCGCTCTACAATTCTGATTTGATTGAAGATCAAGATCACGCAACACTTCTAATTTGCAGAGCTGTAGATCGGGAGGAACTTTTATCTACCAAGATTGTTACGGAAAATTGTGACGAAATACAAGAACCGTTGAATGAAGACGCTGTTAAAATGAAGTAACTTATAAACTAATAAGTGTCTAACGTAGCTCTAGTCTGAGTTTTCCTACAAAGAAAAATTAATCCCAAGACTCTTTCTCGTTTATAATAATATAACCTAACCGCATAATATATATATATATATATATATATATATATATATATATATATATATATATATATATATATATATATATATATATATATATATATATCGGCCAGGACCCTTCCCAGTTTATAATATAACCTAACGGGACATAATATAATATATCGGCCAGGACTCTCTCGTTTATAACAATATAACCTAACCGTAAAAGGCCGCAATAAACATGTTTTCAAAAATATTTTTAATTCTCTGTTTCCTTCGGGTTATTTCGGTATATATATATATATATATATATATATATATATATATATATAGTGTGTTTTTATTTGTACATTTCATGTACAGGTACGATTTTAGAAATATTAAAAACTTACAATAGAAATATTAAAAACTATTAAGGTTTGGCTGCGGGTTCGAGACCCATTGCAGGCAGACGGAGAATATAGCACACCCAGCTAATCTTACTTTTGAAAACTGTCAGGATATCTGCTTATGGTTACAATTTGCTGTTAGTCTAACCTAGCTTTATTCTCAATTTTTCTACAACGTAAAAATTAACCCCAATATGCTTTTAATTATTGCCTGTTTCCATCGTGATTATTTCGGCATATATATATATATATATATTATATATTATATATATATATTATTATATATATATTGGTGGAGCTTTGATAATATTTTTCTCGATAATTCAGCACCGCAGTAGGATTTTTAAATTACCAAAACTTTTAAGAATTATCTGCATTTAAATTCGTTGCATTTTCTCTTATTGCAGCTCTTTATTTTTACTCAACCTTATAGGACCGATGCGGAACTTGATCGTGTTATAGCTACTTTTGATGAAAGGGGAATAAATGATATGGATGCTTCTCCGCACAGCCAAACCAGTGACCTGAATACAGAAGTTGAGGTATTGGCTCACATTCGGTCCAGCGAGTGCCAGGTCATCGAGGAACTAATGTAGGTATTATTGAGGTTAAGAACAAAACACATTGTATTTTCATTTATTAAATGGTAGAAAACATGTACAAAGCGGAACCAGTGTCCGTTAAATAAGTCTTAATGCTACATTTTACAGTTAGAAATGTATATACAGCTTTACACAATATGGATATACACCTTTACACAATACAGCGGGTGCTAACATATGGGAACCTTTTTTTATCTATCTGCATACACTTTTATCGTTCATCTCTGTGTCGCACAAATCGAATAATTTAAAAAAATGTATAAATCTCTTCCCACGTGACATGTGCAGGAGAAATGAAATGCAATGCAAGCCGCACGTTTCGCTATAATATCCTTGAAAACGGTATGAGTTCCAAACAATCTCAGGTACATGTAATTGCGCAATAAACTGCACAATCACAGAATCATTCCAGGGCTGAAAGCCGAGTGAATCAAAATAGTACATTCTTTCCCTATTTTTAAAATAGATTGCAAACCAATGAATCCCCTCACCCCCAACAATGTCGGTGTTAACGATAATCCCGTACCAGTTTCTCGTACTTAGCAGCTTCAATATTTCATTCTTCGCAAACACATCGATAAATTTTGAGCGTGTGAAAAGGTCACTTTTCATTACTCTCTGGAGTGTATTCGCGTCCATTTTAAAAGTCTGTGACCACATTCCTGAAACGATCAACTTCTATTAGTGCCTGTGATTCGAGGTACACGAGTACACTTATAGGCCCGTGTATAGGCTTGGCAAATTCCAACCTGACTGAGATATTCCCACTCTGCTGTGGACTTAAATGTGTATTTGCGCCAGCAGACAAGTCAGGCGTAATATCAAATGAATAAATGCTAAATTCTTCGACAAATTCTTTCTGCGTTACACCAAACCCAAGTTCGTCACAGGCGCCTGTATTATGAGCCAGACTACTATATGCTCTCGCGCAGAGCGTGAACACAGCGTCTGATGAGTAGTCCGTAATTATGGTCCCTCCCAAAGTGATGCCATTTACGTATAGAGTAATATTTTTAAGGCCGAAATTCTCGAATTTATAGGCATTCTTTTTATATTTTCCATTTGTTGAGGCGTGGTCCTGCATTCCAATAAATATCCTTTTAGGTAGGACTCGAAGGGCCACGTTTTCTAGTTGCTTCGAGGCCAACCCGGCGGGCACCGTGTATAGTTTGATCTGTACCCTGTTAATTGGATATTTTACTCTGGCGTGTATTAAGTCTTTCTCAATTTCTATTTGCTTCGAGGAACTTAATTTCACTCGGCGTATACACAAATACGTCTCCATGATGTGAATCACAACGGGTTTCGCGCCCTCTTCTTGATCAGACCCCAGATTTATGCAGATCTCAGGAATCGTGCGGTTAAGCTTCAACTTCACATCCACCCTGTTCATAAGCAGTTTCTCCTGGAATGTGAAATCTGTATGAAGACGTCCAAAACATTCGTATATCTTTTTTTTTAGAATTTTTAAATTTATCCTTTATACCATTTTCATCTTTAGTATGGTAATATCCCTCGGCGGTTAGAAAGGTGTCCTTCTCTTCTTTTGAAAAGTTGAGGACATTTTCCAGATAGGCTCGTAGGTGGTAGTACCCTGTTCCTGCCGGGGTGTTAACCTGGTTTAAATATACCTCACACTGGCTGAATATGGAGTGTAAAAAGTTGGTTTCATGGTAGGCAGAGTAACTATCATCGCAGTCCGTTCCATCAGAATGGGCTGTACGCAGTTTAGCGTTGCATGCAGCTCGGGTCAAAAAAGTAAGGGCCTGAGCTGGGTATCACGAATTCTATAGGGGCACTCGGCGAACTAATTGTGTTTAATGGGTTAATTGTAATAAAGTCGCTATGCTCAATAGAGACCTGAGTAGGGGGCATATCGAAGAGGGCAGTTCCGATTTACAGCATTGTGAACTACACGGATGGATGAAACGCTCCATGACGAGTCAGAAATAGTGCCACCTCCCTCGAAAGGTATTAGTCAGCCTATGATTCGTGAGAGTAGTGTCCTCAGCTTATATCAGTTAAAAAAATGATCAGCCATAGGTTTCATACGCTTAGAGCACTTCTTTTTTGATTTCCTTTTATATTTAGTGCCACGTGATGGTAACCCCTTCTTCCTGGCAGATCTCTTCTTTCCGCCACCACGCATTTTCCTCTTTGCATCTTTGATGATTTCGTCCCGTGTACGTTTTAAATGTTTTTAGAGCTTCTTTAGGCTTAGTTCCGCCCATTATGTCTTCTGCCGCGTTAAAACCTGTTTGTAACGCCTTCCGCCCTAGGTACCTGGCATCCCTCTTCAACAGTGGGACAGCGGTGCGTAGTATGGATGAAAAAATGGATCCAAGCCCACTCCCACGCTGGTATGTCACTCCTCGGTAGACTGTCAATGGCCTTCGAGTCATTATAACGGTGAAAGTGTAGTTTCACTGTTAAGCTCCCATCACCGAATGGGAAATTTTTTCCCTCAATCGTTCTTATATATATCGAGATGTTGGTTAATACATTAGTCGCAACATTCACATAATGGGGCTTGTCATATGTAATGCACAAACTTTTCCCTCTATGGTTGGGGATGTGTGCAATACGCAGCAGGCGCGCCTGGGTGTCCCCAACAAATTGGTGCTCTACGATATTGCTGTAAATATAGCACATGTCTGGGGGCGGAGAGCTTTCACTCAATTTCTCCATCTTCAATTGATACATTAAGATGGACAAGACATGCTGTGCCTTGTGAAAGGTATCTCTTTGGAGAGCTGTGCTATATCGGCCCTCAGCCACAATTGTGAACAGCTCTTTATCTTTAATATTTCTACTAAGCGTTGACTCTAACTTCAATGTGCATGCAGGCGTGTCTATGTTTACGACTTCAAAAAGTAAATCGTTTGTCAGGTACGACTTTTCAAGACTCTTGTTTAACCCCGTCACAATGTCCATGGCTGTATCATAATGCCCGATTCCTAGCGATACATTTGTGCTATAGTACCGTTCCTCACCGAACAGGACTGAACGCATAGTATTGTCTAAGGTTATGCCTAATTTTTCGCACTCATCGATTCTTCTAAGGATCAGAAATATGATTTGCTCATTTTCAAAAGTTAAAAATTTGGAGACTAACTGGAGTTCACATAAGCCCACCCCATACGGGAGTGTGACATAGAAATGGCTAGGCGCCATGCTGCGTACTAATTAAGCTTCATTATTGCAGCAGCTTTTATATAGGTGTTGAAGCTTTCTGGGTAACCCAGCCATTTCACCAGGTACATTTTTCTCTTTCCTGAACCTTTGCTGCCTAAAATTTTTTCAATTTTAAATACACTTTTTCCTAAATTAAATGCCATTTTCTGCAACTCCTCGCGGTAAAAGCCTCCAGCGATCTCTTCCCCATTCAAATCTTCAACGTAATACATCATTATCTCATAGCACGAACTTTAAAAATCTCACGTGTCCATCCTTGCTCAAATCCCTTCGCGAATTTATTTCCCGAACGTGATAGCCTTACATAATCATTGATTTTGAAATGTGTAGAGTGTGGTGGCGGTGCTCCATCTCTTCTCACCTCTGGCAGCGCACCTCTTTCTAAAACTTCGTTAGGCGTTGTGCCAATCGTACGATGGTGTGAACGGTTGTATGATGAAGCCAATGAACCGAGAACGTTTATATATCTGTATGTGTTTTTATGTGTAAAATAGCGATGCATGCGCTCCTTTATGGTACGTTGAACTCTTTCAGCTAAAGAGGCCTTATGTATAGAACTGCTAGTGTAGTAACTGATATTAAACTCTGTCAGCATGTTCTGAAAAGCGCGACCTATAAATTCTTTCCCCATATCCGTACAAAAATAGCCAGGAACCCTTTCTTCTTTTAACATCAACGTTTTGGTCGCTTTAGCAACTGTTTCAGGCGATTTATTTTTCAGGGGAATTAGCCACAGATATCTAGAGAATACATCTATTATGAATAGGATGTAGCGGTAACCATCGTTATACACTGAATATCTTTGCATGTCTGTTAAATCCGCCTGCCAAATAGAGTCAATCGAATCCGCGGTTGTCTTGGCCGTTTTAAACCTTTTTCTCACCGGTTTATGAAGTGTATAAGCATCCTGTTCCCGCAAAAACCGCTCAACATCTTTTTCCTTACACCGTAAACACCTCTGTACAGTCTATTAACGCCACCATAGGAGGCGGGGTTAGAAATGTCATAATAGCGTTTACTTAATATGTTAGCCATTTGCGTATTTTAGAGACACGTGGATAAGGTTGGCCGTTTGTTCTCTTCTTTCTCCTCTTCAGAGATGCTGCTGCTGGGGCGATGGCGTACTCAGTTGTGACACATGCGAGACTTGATCCAAGTCTTTTAACCTATTCAGATTACCTATCAATGTTTTGGGGACATTTATTTGTTGTAGTCTTGCTTTAATATGCTTCCATCCTGTTGGTGAGGGTCTGTCCCACTTTCTCACCAGATCATGAACAATATCAACGATATTGGATCCTTGTACCCTTGTTCCTTCAACAATGACCTCGCCTGTATCGGCCCACTGTATGATGGGGTCCTCACTCAATAGATTATAAAGACTTAAGCCTTTATTCCTCAATGTATGTGGGAGGCTGTTTTTTAGCACATGTTCGATGTGTTGTGTTCCGTTTTCTTTGGTTGGTCATCTCTAACGTCGGGGCCAGGTCCTTGTCGCCATGCTCAGCACTACTCGCGCTGTGCCTAATAACCACGGGGAGCTCTGTCGGATTCTTATAATCTTCGTACTCATGAAGAAATTTCTGCAAAGCCTCTTGGTACAAGATCCTTTTCTCATCAGGTGACTTTTCACTGTTTAATAGGGTAGCAACTCGCTTTCCATTCTTTTAAGCCTACTTTTACGGGGTTCTAGAGCCGTGTCTGGAATCTTTGAACTTTGCAATGAAGCATACACCTCGTGCGGAATCACAACCACCTTCTTCATTATATTAATCTAGTCAGTAAAGGACCCAAAACTGAAAATAAGATGGGTAGGAATGATCTTCCTCTTTGTACAATAATTCGCTTTTTCTTACCCACAGTTTGACTTTTATGAGGGAGCGCTCGTATTATGTTCTTGTAACGACGCAGGTGAGCCTTCTGAGAGTGTTTCATTGGCACATTACATTTTATAACATTCAGATTTCACAGATGCATTTTAAAAGCCAGAGTCGATATTTTTAACAAACATCTGTTGCAGGGCCCGGGTCAGTCGTTGAAAGATTTTTATTAATTCACGATGTTTCTTCAGCCTACTTGTCATTCTGGAATATACACCGTTTCAGGTTCGCTTGGGAATATATTCGTTCTTAGAAGCACCCTAAACGTATTTCACGGGTGAAGGTCACAAAGCAAATATCCATAACGCTGGTTTGTGGCCTCTTTATAAACTTCCAAAAACTCCTTACGCTGATTCGGGAACATTTGATTGGCTAATACCCCAATTTGTGACACATCTCTACGTTGTGCGAATAAGACTAAATATTGTGTATTTAGCGACACATCGCGCATGTATCTATTTTTGAAAAATAGATTCTTGTTGATGAAGAATACGCTTATGTTAAGATGGTGGAAGAACACTGTAAATGTCTCGGCAAACGTTTTATCAATTTCCAACATGAGATCGTCAATTACAATAACTGTATGCTCATTACCTTTTAACGAATTAACGTCATAGACCCCCTTGTGGAACAAAATTTCATCTTGGTACTAGTTGAATACTGACTGATACGTCGAATAGCACCATATTACTTTATGCACAAATTTTGAGAACATCTCCCCCTTATCTTTAATGATTTTAAGAATAAATACAGTTTTTCCACATCCTGTAGGGCTAGATATAATACATGTGGAGGGGCTTGTGAACCTGAATTTTTCTACAGATTCCATCTCTAACACGTCACACCCCTAAGTGTGTCATTTACAAAATATTAAAAATTTTGAGTGCTGCTCCTTGTATTTTGTTTTCTTCTTCCACAGAACTGTGAATGACGACGATGTACATTACCCCATCACCGATATCACAGACGAACCCGTTGACCGTGCAGTTGTGACCACAGAATCCATTCCCGCTGACGAATCTTCACCAACGATGCCTGTAGCACGCACCAGTTCAAAGCGGAGGCATGATGAAGAGCCCACCACGTCAGGTATAAAGCGCGCCAGGATTGAGCCGGTTGTTAGACCACCAGTAATAGAGCCCCAACCTTCTACGTCTTACGACACAACCCCCACAATAGTACCTTCCTCACATATACCCACTTATTCCTGTTCAATTTCGGGTACATCCTCCACAGCAGCTTCTCGTTCTGTTGAGGATGGCATAACATTCGAGTTGGTACGCACCGCTACCCCCACCCCGGCCTTGACTAGAAATCGGTATATAGTCAGGGTTGATCCAAGATTCATGTGTAGCAATGGTGTTGAACACGGACTACAGCGCATAGTTGAACATATTGTGGAGTTTGCCCTTCAGAACCGCGACGAACGTGAAGTCAGGAGGAGGCTGTCCTTCGAATTCGGGTCAGATGACGGAGATGTAGATGATTTTTGGGTAGTAATACCATTCAGACGCTTGGCAGCTGAAGATATAGAGTATACATTAGGCCGTATAATGCAGGCCTCTCAAAGTATGAGAATATAGCCTTCAATATGGACAACTTCACGGTAAATATTGACCGTGTATTCCGTGTTGCAGGTCATAGTGCCACACCTTATACTCTCAACTTCAATTCTCAGGCTATTTATAGACGGCATATAAACGCCGATCGTGGTTGCGGCTTTACAGCAGTAGTTTTGGCCCGTATGTTTACTGTACTAAATACACGGGTCAAAAACATTTGGTTGCCTACGGTAGTGGAGCGTGCCCGTAAACTAGCTGTAGACTGTAAACTTGAATTTGACTGTAATATGGGTCCTGAGGAGCTGAGAAGGGTAGAACAGGAAATTAATGCTCGTGTAGTTGTATTTGGAATGGATGTTCGTCGTTGGACTGTGTATGTTTTTAAAGGCAATGCGAGAGATCGTACAAGACCCCTACTTATTTTAGGGTTGTCAGGAACAACATATCTACCCATCCGTAATATAAGGGACCTTTACGCGAATTATGAGAAAATTTGAAAATATGGACATCATGATTTGTGTAAGGGATGTATCGAGTTTGCGGATGATATAGTGAAACATTGTAAAGATTGCCACATGGTATGTGAGCAGTGTAAAAGCTCCAAATGTGAAAGCCGTGTAGTTGAAGCTGAGAAGAACGAATGTGATGTGTGTAGACGCACATTTTTCAATAATAACTGTTTTGAGCTCCATAAATCAATTGGCACGTGCAGGAAAATGAGAATCTGTGAATGTGGTATGTTTCATATGAGGGATAATTGGGGGAATTTCAAGCATAAATGTGATTAAGTTCACTGTTCTACATGCCATGAGAAATATAAGGCGGTTGGAGTAAAGCATGTATGTTATATGAAAGACGCCAAGCCTAAAAACAGACCTTGTATAACTGTGTACTACGATATAGAAACATACGAATGCTGAAACCAAAGAGGTTATTCCACATTTACTTGTAAGCCAGACTATCTGTGATGAGTATATGGAGATCGAGTGTGATGAGTGTCACAAATGTGGTAAACGGACAAACGTTTTTAAAACGAATGCCCACGATGGCCCTGTGAAACTCTTTGTGTCCTATATTGTCAGGTTAGCGGACAAGTTAAAAAAAAATGACTGTGTATATTCTCGCCCATAACGGGGCCAAATTTGACACAGTTCCTTTATAAGGAGTTACTTGAGCATGAGTTATCTGAGATATTTACAGATGATCCCTTGAAAAGAGGCAACAAATTAATACAGATGCAAATAAGAGGTAATGTTCAGTTTAAAGACACTTTATTATTCACACCTTGTAAATTATCAAAGCTACCCAAGGTGATGGGCGTAGCCGCTGAAGTTTCAAAAGGATATTTCCTTTATACGTTCCTCACTAGCGAAACTTTAAATTACGTAGGACTACCTCCAACCAAACATTACTTTAACTATGAATGTATGAGTACAGATGAACGTGAAGATTTTGACCGATACTACAACAGTTTTAATGAATCTAATCCTTATAATATAGCTGATGAATGTGAGCGTTATTGCGTGAATGATGTGCGCGTGCTTAGAGTATGTTTCCAGGCCTTTAGAAGGATGTCCATAGGCCGTTTCAAATGCGATCCGTTTCAAGTCACAACCACGATCGCCTCATTATGTTTTACGGTGTTCAAGAATAACTTCATGCCTAAAGACACCTTAGCCGTTATCCACAGAAACAATCCCCGCAGTTATGGGCACAAGGCTATTTACTGGCTCATACACCTGCACCAGCAGACAGGTGTACACATAAAGCATGCCTGCAACACGGGTGAAGTACCCATTAAGGTTAATGGTCGTGTTTTTTGGGTTGATGGTCTAAGTGAAAACCGTGCCACTGGTGAGAAGACTGTGTACTCTTTTAACAGTTGCTGGTGGCACGGATGCCCCGCCCTGAGTGTGGAATCGTAGGAGATATCCACGTTAGATCTCCTGCCGACAGTCTTGCGTGGACCCGCACCCGCGATCAACTTATAGGCTCCCAGTTCACTCACAAAGTCTTGTGGGAGCATGAGTATGATGATGCACGGATGGAAACAGATGGACAGTACCGTGAAGAAATAAACACGATCAAACGTTTAATGGTGCTGGATCCTCTCAAATGCGGTGATAGCTTGTTCGGAGGGCGTACAAATACCTTCAAGCTATACTTTCCGCCTACGGAGGGCGTGAAATTCCATTACTACGACTTCTGCTCTTTATACCCCTATTTGATGAAGAACAATCCGTACCTCGTAGGTGCACCTGAAAAAATGGTGGTTAGGATATCCGCGAGGGGTTGATACTGAAGATGAAAAATCGGCTTATATTCAGCGTTACCGTGCCCATGAAGGTATACAGCTTGACCGATCCCAAATTGTTAAGAATCCTGGCAAGCGCTTTAGTGCAAAGTTGTTTCTAAACAGTCTTTGAGGAAAGTTTGCGCAGAATATCGGCAAAGGGAACGTCCATTTGGCACAAAGTTATAGTGAAGTCTGGGATTATGCCAACGCTCCCGATAAAGAGGTTATGGAGACCGTAAATGTAGGTAATACTTACATAATAAAGTACAACAATACCGAATTGGCCACAGATACCTCACGGGTTACAAACATACGTACCTGTAGCTAGTTTCACAACGGCCTACGCCCGCATCAAACTTTGGGGCCTATTGCACTCTTGGACGGAGGGTGTTGTACGCTGACACAGATAGCGTGATATTCACAGTGAGGGAAGGTGAATACATGCCTCCTATTGGTGAATTCCTCGGAGAGTTGACTGATGAGATCAAGGATGTGTATGGAGACATCGGATACGCCGATTCTTTTGTCTCAACAGGGCAAAAAACCTATGGGGTACGGATGTGGGTAGGGGATGATATGAAGTATATCGTGAAGGCTAAGGGTATCACGCTTAACCATGCGAGCCGTCGAGTCGTTAACTTTGACTCGTTGAAGGATCTAGTGTGCTTGGATGATGATGAGGTTGACCAGCTATCCCACCTGACTGTGGGGACGCACACTTTTCGGCCGCAGAAACTGGGATGTGTGAAGGAACTTAGGGGCACGAAGGTATGCCGTAACACCTATAGGAAGCGTTACCAGGTGCCTGGTACCTATGATACCGTACCCTTTAGCTACCTTAATCCTTGATTGTATTTTTATATATATATATATATATATATATATATATATATATATATATATATATATATATGTGTGTGTGTGTGTGTGTGTGTGTGTGTGTGTGTGTGTGGTGTGGTATTTGTTTATTTATCACGTATATTTGTTTCAATTAAGGTTTCATTTTCTCCTTTGCGTGCGTGCGTGTGTGTGTGTGTACAGTAAAAAGCTAAGTTCCGCCCACTGTAAGATCGGCAACGTGAGTCCTGCCACTACCTTAGCATATCTCTATCCCTGCGTGGTCAGTTGACCTCAGCATACCCTTGAGCTCAGACGTGTATTCTCACGCGTAGAAAAAATAGTAATGGCTACCTTTAATATTGCGTGTTCAACGTTTATGAAGTGGGATTCGGCAAAATGCCAAGATGTGGTGCATACTGAAAAACTCCCTATTCCCCACTCCTTTGATATTTTTAAGGCTACATTGAGCAGCGCGAAGGACCAAGATGTTCAAATACTCTACGGGTATTCTGGCGAGGGCATTGTAGGATTTCGTAGTACAAACGATGTATTGAAGTATGTTGTAGACCTAACCTTTATAAAGGCTCACATATACCGCGAAGTAGAAGAAGCAACGTTCAGAAGATAAGCAACGGTTATGGATAGTGAGTCTTGTTGATGAGTGGTGTGAGAAGCGATATTATGTCATGTTACACCATACCGACTACTCGTACCCTACGGTTGAGAATGTAAATCTTGTCATCATGGAGAATCTTAAGTATTTTTACCACTATATTAATATATATCATGACGAGGTTTGTAGTGAAGTTGTGGCTAATGGGCTGTGTGAGTTTTTAACAGACTTTAGAGACGAATATCGCTTGTTAAACAAAAAGGCTAAATATGGGCATATGTTTCTCTCAAATATTGCACCGGATTGTGTAGATATTTAGTTTGTGGAAATGAACGTCTGGTGAATGATAAAACTTTAAAGCCGGTATTTTTTCATGTAGCGGAAAATTCTGTTTGTCCAAGGGCACAAGTGTTCGAACAAGCCTGTACACGCTTCAGCAGTTTATGGTGTGACTCCCCCCCCCCAGCGAGCCGCCCACCCGTGTACCTCACGAAACACACGAGTTCGAACAAACCCGTACACGTTTCACCAGCGTGACTCACTCCGCCCGTCGAGCCGTTCCGTCCACCTGCGGCTCATAGTCATCTCAGAGCTTGAACCGTGTGGACGTGCGAATACGATGGAACTTCCTTTGAGAAGCATTTTAAACGCCTCGTACGATGTCTCCGTGACGAAGTCATTGCGCGTGTTCAGGCGTGAAACCGGCACCATTAACTATGTACTTGAAACGATTTGCAGGCAAGCAAACTCTGGTAGACGTAATGTTATTTATTTAAGTGTTGAGGAGATGAATAGAATCTTCGTGATAGTTAAGAAATGGGGAGAGGGCCGTTATATAATACCTGCAGTGTAAGTACAAGAAGAGAGCAGATTAGTGACGCTCCCTCATATGCCGTTGTTTGCACGTTGTGTATAAATAACGAACAGCCATGCATTGATATACGACTGATGTGGAAGAATGCAGCTGATAATAACGTTCTTGTCCCTACGCGAAACCGTTTCATCCTCGACAGAATGTTTGAAATCGTTGGATTCCGCAAGCTGAAGCCTATATTAGACGCTCGTATTACGGATATGATTTATTTTGACACGGTTCTTGAATACGCATACACCGCTCTGCTCGACGGATTTATCGAATGTAGGAATGAACAAGGCGAGAATGGTCTAGAGGTGGATGCATATTTAAAAGGTTTAGGTTCTTCGAAATATCCTGAACTTTGATACAAATCACTTGAGCGGTACAGGGCAGAGCTTGTCTATACTGTTCACCCTGAAGAGCTGTACCTCTATATAATGAATAGCTGTCATTACGACTTGGAAAATTATTTCAATTGCCGCTATGCAGAGTGAAGAAGAGTTCACGATTGAAAAGCTCGAGACGGTAAGAAAAACCCTCGATTGGAAAGGCGTGTTTATAAACTTGTATTTAATAATGATGTGTGGTTAACGATGACCTCTTTGTGCGTGCTTTTGATTGTATTCTAGCCGTGTTTAAAGGTAACTTGCTAACCGAATGTAAAGTGGGCACAAAAATAGTATTGAACGATATGAAAGCCATTTATATCGAGTATAGGCATCCGTACAAGTTAAACGGTGAAGTGCTGCTTGGACAGTTTTACCGCGTAGTACAAAGTAATAACGATGTGAATGTAGACTCGATTAGCGTTTTGCGCCGCAGAACATAAAGGATGTATATTTATTTATTTAATTATGTATATATATATATATATATATATATATATATTATATATATATATATATATTTCCTGTACTAATATGCAATTGATTATATGTTTCGTATATTAGTATTGTTAATTATTTAATATACCCCGTAGAACATAAAGGATGTATATTTATTTATTTGTATATATATATACACACCAAAAGAATTAAATAAAACACCATTACATCCTTCTGTTTATTTAGGCGAATTAATGGAACTATATAGAAAATAAATATACATTTGAATATATATGATCAAAATAATAATAGCATACGGGCGATGAATATATAATAAATATGCAATGGAATATATATATATATGATCAAAAATAATATCATAAGAAACACGAACGGGAAATATATAATCAAAAATATACAAAAGTTGTATTATCAATATATTAGTACAGGAAAAAAAATATATATATAGTTATATTAAATAATTAAATATATTGAAAATAATAATATACGAAACGCATAATCAAATGCATATTAGTACAGGAAATATATATATATATATATATATATATATATATATATATAATATATATATATATATAAATATATATATATATACATATATATATTTTTTTTTTTCCTGTACTAATATATTGATAATACAACGTTTCGTATATTTTTTATTATATATTTCCCGTTCCTGTTTCTTGATATTATTTTTGATGATATATATATATTCCATTGTATATTTATTATATATTCATCGCCCGTAAGCTATTATTATTTTTATCATATATATTCCAATGTATATTTATTTTCTATATATTTCCATTAATTCGCCTAAATAAACAGAATGATGTAATGATGTTTTATTTAATTCTTTTGGTTGTACACGGTATTTAATTATACCATTTGGCTGGCTTCTAAAGCGGATTTCTAAACCAGAATATATGCATTAATTAAATAAATAGCGCTATCTGGCAACTCAACCTGTACACCTGCACAAGCCATTTACGCCTTCTAAGCCAACTGGCGGATTAAGTCAGAATATATGCTTTAATTAAATAAATAGCGCAAACTGGCAACCCAGCCAGATACGCCAACTGGCGGATTAAGCCAGAATATATGCTTTAATTAAATAAATAGTGCAAACTGGCAACTCAGCCTTCTAAGCCAACTGACCGATTAAGCCAGAATATATGCTTTAATTAAATAAATAGCGAAAACTGGCAACTCAGCCAGATAAGCCAGCTGGCTGATTAGGGGCCCTGTAAGACAACGACCGCTCGGCTGAAGTCTTAATATGCGCTTGGCTCCTGCCAGGCGAACACCTCTCTTCTTTTCTCTCTTTCTCCTCTCTCTTACTCTTGGGGGATAACTCCGCCTCCAATTTGCATAACCCCTTGTTGCTCTTGCAACATTCCCCCTCCCCCTTTGTTGCATAATAACTTGCAATATTCCCCTTTTGCATAGCAACTTGCAACATTTCCCTTTTACAGAACAACTTTCAACACCCCCTCCCCTTGTTACATAACCCTTTTGCATCATTGCTCAATATTTCATTGCATTCGTCCATTTTGCGGGCATACTACTCAGGAAGTATGAAGGAGGAGGGGGAAATGATCGCTACCATAAAGGTCTGGAGTGACAGACTAAGAGAAGTCAAGGAAGGCGGAAGGAGAAGTAAGCGAAAGATCTATGGAGGAAAATGTACGGGTCTGGAGGTGAAAAGCTGTGGGCTGGCCGGTGTTGAGAAGGCAGACAGAAGTAGTTGAAAGAAGGGAGACTACAACGCTAGGGCGGGTCATACTATGCATTTTTTTTAAATCAATGGAGAGGGGTGTTCAAATGACATATTTTGGTGTATAGAACACAATTCTGAAGAAAATATTTAATTCTGATAACCCTAACCTACATCATTTTGCAGTTGATTATTATTAAATTGTTGATTATTTTACTATTGTAGTTACCCCAGAATATATCTTCTCACGTTTTCTATCATGGCTGCTCACGTTATCTCTCATAGAGCATTGTTCTAACTAATTCATATAAACACATATAATGTAATTCATATAATAATAATAATATTTAAATACTCAAATAAAAAGGTGTGCCATTCCACTTAATTGTAATTATCATACAGTTTGGTATATGAAATATTTTGACGGTTTTCTGGAATCAGGCAGTGAAGTTTTCTCTTGGGAAGGGCAAACTTGATGCCAAAGAGAGGTTCATTGTCAAGTTAGACAAGTTCTTTGATATTTTGACTTGCACGTGTCAGATTACCAGTTGTGAGGGGGGAGGCTGTGAGGGCTGTGTTATCCAAGCCCACATTAACTGTTCCTGCAGCAGAGAGAAAAAGATTGCTGTGAAAGATCTTGCCTACATCACGGGACAGAAAGAGAAGGTTGGAAGTAAGGGACCCCACCAAATAGGGGGTCCTGATCTACCAGAGCACAAGAGACAGGTGAGGACATTGAAAAGGCAGTGGATGGAAAGGAAGGCAGAGAAAAGGAGAAGGAGCAAGGAGGAAAGTGCTGCAGTAGCAGAGAAGGCAGCCAGGAAGGATGTTAAGAGATTTTTGGCAGATGGTGATGAGGATCTGGAATTGGAGAGAAGTGGTGATGAAGATGAGTTTGTTCCTGAAGTTGAGCTCTTCCCTCAAACTGACCCTGAGCCAGCAGCTTCGGCAAAGGTACAGAAAAAATATGATGAGATTCAAAACATTGCCCTTGCTAGTGTAAGGTATGGCATAGGGCTGAGGCCAACTGCAGCGATAGCAACAGCAGCTCTGATTGACGCAGGAATCATCACAGAAGACAATACAAGTAAAGTGATTGATAAGAGCAAGGTCAAGAGAGCACAGGAGAAGTTGATGAGAGAGCTAGGGGAACAGTTCGAGAAGAAGTGCAGGGAGGAGGGGGGGATCTCTCGCATCCTCTTTGATGGGCGGATTGACCTGACCAATGTGATGATGGAAGCTGAGGGCAGTGACCAATCTTTTCCCGCAAAGATCAAGGAAGAACACTATAGTGTTGTTAGTGAGCCTGGCAGCTACTATCTGTTCCACTTTACCCCAGAGAAAGCAACTAAAGAGGAGTCACATGCGGAGAAGATTGCTAAGGTCCTGTTTGCCTGGCTGAAAGAGAGGGGTTATGATAAGACCTTGTTGGCCATTGGAGGAGACTCAACAAATGTCAACACTGGTGTGAAAGCTGGAGTAATGCGGAAGCTGGAGCTGCACCTGGGGAGAAAGCTGGTCTGGTTGGTGTGCAACCTGCACACTGTTGAACTTCCCCTGCGCCATCTCATTGTTGACCTTGATGGCCTTACTCTGTCAGACAAAAAATTATCCGGGCCAATAGGAAAGCTCCTTGATTCTGCTACAGACTTTGATATCAATCCAAACTTCACCCGAATCTCTGTTGGCCCTCCACTGATCAAGCTTCCTGACAAGGTCATTCAAGATCTCTCAACTGATCAATACTATGGCTATAAAATTGTCTGTGCAGTCAGGGATGGAGTACTTCCTGCAGGGCTGGCTCTGTTAGAGATAGGACCAGTAAACCACAGCCGCTGGCTCACCACAGCGAACAGACTTCTCAGGCTCTGGGTGTCAAAGCACGGACTTAAAGGAAAGGACCTGAAGATTCTGCAATTCATTGTGGAATTCATCATTGGAGTGTATTACCCATGTTGGTTCAACGTGAAGGTCAAGCACTCCTGGATCGAAGGGCCTAGGCACATCCTCTTTCAGCTGGACTGCCTCAAGTCCCAGAGAAAGGAGGTGCTGGATATTGTGATGCCAACTGTGAGAAGATCTGCTTGGTATGCCCACAGTGAAGTCATCGTCCAAACACTACTCTGCTCTGAGGATCAGAAGGAGAGGATTGAAGGGGTGGAGAGAATCCTGGCCATCAGGGGAGAGGGGGACCCGGACACTCAGCTGGGGGACTCCTCTGTTAGGAGCAGAAGGACACCTGACATCAATTGTGATGCCTTCAGCATCGGTGACTTGATCAGCTGGTCAGAAGGTGTGTCAGAGCCACCTCTCACCTGCTCTCTAAGCACCTCAGAGGTGAAAAACTTCATCAACACCCCCATGGAGGTGCGCAACTGGCCTTGCCACACACAAAGCATTGAGAGGGTTGTTAAAATGGTGACTGAGGCTTCTGCTAAGTACTTCTCACAGGAAAAGAGGGATGGAGGGATCAGGGCTCAGGAGACCAGCAGGAAGCTGATGTCCAAGTCTGAGTCAAAGCAGGATTTGTGCAACCTGGCAAAGTTCAAGATGTCAGGAGAATGATCTTTGTAATTATATCCAGTGATATACATGCAGTTCACCTATTAATAAATATATGTAAAGTTGATTTGGCCTTGTCAATATAAATGATTTACCTTATATCTTTTAATATATTATAAAGGGGTTCAAAAGGGTGAAATTGGCAATTTAGAAATACAAAATAATGTAGGTTAGAGTTATCCTATCAAAAAAATAAGCTCATATTTGAATTCCCCATGTAAAAACACATAATTTAGACACCCCTGATGGTAGGATTTCCTTCAGATTCATGTTGTCACCTGAGTACGACCCGCCCTACGAGTACAACGCCATCCCGCTGGTTGGTGACAGTATCACCCCACAGAGGATGGCGCGCGTTGAAATCTCCTAGAAGGAGGAAAGGGGGAGGAAGCTGCAGGAGGAGAGCGGAAAGATCGTCAACAGAAACTTCCTGTGACGGGGGGGGGGGGGAGGGAGATACAAAGAACAAACTGAATATACACGGCCGCTACTGCCTGGAGAGGAGAGTTGAGGGGAAGAGGAGTAGATGGCACATCAGAACGGATGAAAACGGCTGTGCTCCAAGGGGGGGGGGGGCTGCATCAGACAGAGGTGGGAGAGATATGACGAAAACCTTCGGAGAGGGCGCAAGGGGCGAACCCCAAGTTGGGTCTCCTGAAGGCAGACGTACACTGGGTTAAAATCCTGGATAAGGAGGAGGAAGACGTAATCGGGCGAGATTTAGGGGCATGACCAGAAGGACGAGCTGACGAAGCTGGGAGGGGGGTTGAAGAAGGGGTGATTGAGGAACGGATGAAAGGAGACGGAAGGGGTTTAGTTTTCGGGGTGGGTCGGGGAATGCGAGAATGAGGGAAGGAAGCAGGGCAGGGTGAATCTAACTTCTAAGATGGGGGTTGAGGGGAATATGCCGAGGGCATCGGGAGGTCAAGGAGGGACCGGGGCGGAAGAGGTGTTCAAAGCGGGCCGGGGTAAATCCGGTTTCCGGGGTGGAGGTGAAGATGCCAAAGGCATCGGGAGGTTAACGAGGAATCGGGGTGGTGGAGGAGGGGGAGGGTGGATGTCGGCTTGAATTTGAATTTCAGAGGCCGCATGACCACCATCAGGAATAGAGGAGGGAAGGGGACGGTCGCGAAGGGAAACAGGGAAACTTAGAAGAGCTGGCAAAACGAAAGGGATTTCTGAAGGCGGAAGGGATATGAGGGTAGGAGGAAGAGAACTGGTGGAAGAGGGAGCAAGAGGACGAGGAGATGGGGGCCTTGAGCAGGGAAACTTGGCAGAGGGACCCAGACGCCGGATCGGTCGTTTAACGGAAGAGCGCGGAGGGGTGGAAAGACCAGGAGAGGGAGCAGTTTTCGACATGTATGCTGAAATTTCAGCAATGGTTTCAGGAGGGTGAGTAAGCGGGTTAGTTGCAACTGAGGTGGAGCAGATGGGGACAGTGGAATTGGAAGTTCTGGGAGGACGGGTTGGAGGAATAATGAACACAGGGGTTGGAGACAACGAGAAGGTAGAGGACGGAATAGGGAGACGGGTGGATGAGGCCTGATCAGGCCTAGGATGATAAGGTGTGGAAGAGGACGGTACAGAGGTGGTCGAAGTCCGGGTTAAACGGGAGGTTGTCGGGCGGGAAGAGCGCAGTGTTTGGGCAAAGGAGAGGCCTGGGCGTGCGAATCGGGACCTGACGTGGGCCCTCGCTTCCCGAAAACTGACCTTGTCAGATTCCCGGACCGACAGAACCTCACGCTCAAATAGGTAAGTCGGACAGGAAGAGGAGGAGGCGGCGTGGTCTTCTCCACAGTTGGCGCAACGGGGAGGATTTGAACGGGAGGAACCATGTGTCGGGACGCGCAATTGACACAAATACCAGGGGAACTTCGGCATGTCTTACTGACATGTTCGAACCTCTGGCAAGTAAAACATCAGCGTGGTCTGGGGATGTAACGACGGACCGGAAATTGAAGATAACCAGCCCTAATTTTCTCGGGTAACTAGGAACGAGCAAAGGTCAGAATCAATAAGGGATATGGAACCCTTGCTCCCTGAACCATACGAGGTGGGCCGTAAACACGGGTCACCTTCTGAGAGGAGAGGCAGGTGAGAAGATCCGGTTATGAGTGTTCCAAAAGGCGGGGAACATGTACTACACCCGTACAAGTGTTAAAGGAAGAGTTGGGGAGACAATCCAGGGGAGCAGAAGCCAGGGTCGAAAGGGACGAAACCTTCTGGTGTTGGGCTCTGGAGGAGACTTCCAGTCCAGGGACGTGCACTCAGGGTAGGCAGGGTAGGCACTGCCTACCCTTGCTAAAATATAAAACATAAAAAAATTAAAATTTTAATTCTTTTAAATTCATAACCCAAAGCCTTTTATTATAATGCATTAAATTTCAAGCAAAATTCAGTATATGGTTGACTTGTAATGCAGAGACAGGCACAATCTTGTTATGCTTTTCATCCACCATACAAATACTACGAAGCAATCATTTCGGAGGCCGTGCGCTATGAGCGAGTTCTCAAGTCATAAAAATAATGGGTTTAAAAGCAGAACCTCAGTGTGCCTCTAGCCTTTACGGAGTGAGAGTGGATTGTGAGTCTGCGCAACAGAGCCCCTGAAATTTTTAATTTTAATTCGTTTTCATTTATTTATAAGTGGTATTAGTTTAATATTAGTCTTGGTCTATTATTGAAACTTAAAGTAGATATTTTTCTCTATTTTCTAACTAATTGCACTTGAAAATAAAGTAAAATTTACTTTTTTTCAGCGTATAAAATAGATTTTAATATGGCGGCAGAATACCTATCGTTAAATTTCAGTTTGAGTGCGTTTGCCAAGTGAAAAGTTAATTTCCTCGTGGCGTATATTTGATTTTAAAATTTAAACCCCTTCAAATATGGACATTGAGTCTCTTAAAAACTTTTCAAAACTAAAGTCTTATGAAGAAAGGTTGAATGTGATTAAAAATGGGAGACCAATCCCGGAATTGAAACAACTAAAGCAGTATAAAGGGACAAAAATTATAAGAACATTTCAAACAACATGGTATAGCAAGAAAGAATGGCTATGTGGCTGCAATGTAACAAATAGGCTTGTTTGTTTCCCTTGCTTACTATTTACTATAGCTAGTGAAAGTGTGTGGGTAACAAATGGATATTGCAATTTAAATAATTTGCTAACTGCTTTAAGTAAACACGAGAAATCTTCTGCTCATTATGAAAGCCAAATATCATTGAAAACATTTGGATCTGCACGAATTGACTTGAGCATCGATAAACAAAGAAAAATTAGCACTGAAATTCATAATAAAAAGGTGAAGGAGAACCATGAAATATTGAACAAATTAATATCTGCTGTTTGTTTTCTTATTAAACAAGAACTACCTTTTCGCGGTGATAATGAAAGTAAATCCTCTTTAAATCGTGGAAATTATGTTGAGTTACTAAACTATACTGCAAAATTTGATGAAAAATTGGCGCAGCATTTACAATCGTCTTCTGTTTTTTCTGGTGTGTCAAAAACAGGATACAAAATGACCTGATAGAAGCAATAGGTATAGCTGTAGATAACACTATTAAAGAAGAGATCGCAAGGGCCCTATTTATTGCTATAGAGGTAGATGAAACGACAGATATTTCGAATAAATCTCAATGTTCCACAGTTTTAAGATATGTATTGGATTCTGAAATTAAAGAAGCTTTCATAGGATTTGACGAACTTAAAGACAGAACAGCTACTGGTATAACAGAATGCATATTTATAAATTTAGACAAATACACTTGTGCTGAGAAACTTGTAGCACAGACATACGATGGAACTTCGGTAATGGCATCCCATTTAAATGGCGTGCAAGCTAAAGTAAAAGAAAAGGCTTCATCAGCGTTATTTACTCATTGCTATGCTCACAAATTAAATCTGGTCTTATCTCAATCGGCGAAGTTCATACCTGAATGTTCAATATTTTTCAAGACCATTGAGGGCCTTGCCTCATTTTTCAGTCACTCTACAAAACGAACGCAACTTCTTGATGAAATAGTGCGAAAACGCATTCCAAAGGCTGCTCCAACCAGATGGAGTTCTAACTCACAGCTAGTGCAAACTATTTTACACCATCATTCTGACCTTTGTAGACTTTTCCAAGAGATTAACAGCAATCCTTTATCTTGGGATTCAGATACTTTAGTAAAGAGTAATGGATTTCATAATTGGCTAACAAAAGAATTCACGTACTTTCTTCTTATGGTTTATGATAAAATTTTCAATAAAACTGATGTACTCTTCGACTTCAATATCTTGCAAACTAAAATTATAGACATTCCATATTGTATTGAAAGAATCAATGAAACAATAGATTCATTTGAAGAGATGGGCAAAAATTATGATGACATCTATGAGAAATTTGAAGAAAGTTGTATAGAAAATAACTTGACTGAATCAAATTGTCGTAAAAAATGTCCAATTAAAGAAGAAAGAAAGAATTTTCTGTCTAATATTGAATGATATAATCAAACATATTAAAGCAAGATACGATGACTTCAAAAATTTACGGTTTATTTCTTTGTTTGATAGTAAAAAGTTTGAAAAAATGGTTAGTCAAGTTGATAAGGATGCAGTAGAAAGCTTAGAAAAGAATTATGCTAACTTCTTTGACGTCATAAGACTAAAGAGTGACCTTGCTGGAATCTACAATGCACAAGTGTTCCGAGATAAATCTATTAAAGATTTGTTTGTTTTCATTTTTCAAAATGAACTTGAACAAACTTTTCCTGAAGCAGTGAAGCTGCTGCAATTGATTCTAACCATTCCAGCTTAAAACTCTAAGAAAAACAAACAGAAACATTCAGGGAATTCATAACAACACTAAACCACTCCACAGATACATCCAGGCTATACAAGACTATAAACAGCATTACCCACTCTGACAGCGGCATTCACACCTCACACGCGGCTATCTGTCGCAGCCAAAATAATATCCCAACATACACACAACAAGCTAACATTCTAGTTAATCACTACGCAAAGATAAGTCACTTAAACAGAGACAACAACCAGAAACACGCAGACAGACAAACAGCCAGACACAAGAAAACCTACAGACTCGATACGACCATTACACCCTTCAATACAGACCAGACCACCAAGATCATCAAAAACATTAAGAATTCGAAGGCTACTGGACCAGACAACATATCTAACATACACCTTAAACACTTGGGCCCACAAGGAATACTAGCTCTCACAAATATCAGCACATATTCATACCAACACTGTATTATTCCTGACATATGGAAACGAGGTAAAATTATTACACTACTCAAACCAAACAAAAATCCAACAGAACCAGCTTCCTATAGACCCATTACTTTACTATGCACACCTTCCAAAGTAACAGAAAGACTAATCTTACAAATCACCAACCCACACATTCCACTATCGCCTACTCAACATGGATTCAGACCTCACCACTCAACCACGACATTACTCACTAACCTCACGCAGCACATCATGGATGGCATCAACTCCAGACGACGGCTCAACGTACACTATTAGCAACAATAGACATTAGTAAAGCATTTGATGCTATCCCACGCTTCCCTCTCATAAACAAAATACTCAACACAAACCTGCACAATAACACCAAAAGGTGGGTGAGCAACTATCTTTCAGGAAGATACTCACATGTCACATTTAATGGCAAGTCATCCAAAAACAAGCTTTTTCCGAACGGGGTCCCTCAAGGCTCTGTTCTCTCACCAACACTCTTCAACTTATACATGCATGACATTCCAATACCCATAGATAACAAGCTTACCTTATCATCATATGCAGATGATATCACTCTAACATCCACCCACAACAACATCGACACCGCTAAAAGTAACCTACAAACATACATAAACAGTATACAAGACTGGCTCACACACAATAGACTCAAAGTAGCGCCCACAAAATCAGCCATCACCTTGCTTACAAGCAACACAAAAGAACACCAGGTAATTCCACAGCATACACTAAACAACATCAACATTCCACACACTCACAGAACCAAAATACTTGGTGTCACGTACAACACATCATTATCTTTTGCAAACCACATTCAGGACATTAAAACCAAATGTACGTCAAGACTTAACACGCTTAGGGTATTAACAGGCACAAACTTTGGACACCAGCAGGAAACAACATCACTCATATACAAACAATATATTCGCTCAGTTATGGACTATGCTAGCCCATGCTGGGCACCCATTATCTCAAACACACACATAAACACCTTACAAACAATACAAAACAACGCACTTCGTATCATTACAGGATGCACTCAAACAACACCAATAGAACACCTGCACACAGAAACAAAAATATTAAAAGTTAGGGAACATTTAGACATGAGGGGAACACAATTCATGGCAGCAGCGACAACTAACCCACAACACCCTTGCCACTACATGTACAATCATGCACCAACACCTCGCACCATTAAGGTAACACCAGAGAGACATTATAATAGGGCGGGTCGTACTCAGGTGACAACATGAATCTGAAGGAAATCTTACCATCAGGGGTGTCTAAATTATGTGTTTTTACATGGGGAATTCAAATATGAGCTTCGTTTTTGGATAGGATAACTCTAACCTACATCATTTTGTTTTGTATTTCTAAATTGCCAATTTTACCCTTTTGAACCCCTTTATAATATATTAAAAGATATAAGGTAAATCATTTATATTGACAAGGCCAAATCAACTTTACATATATTTATTAATAGGTGAACTGCATGTATATCACTGGATATAATTACAAAGATCATTCTCCTGACATCTTGAACTTTGCCAGGTTGCACAAATCCTGCTTTGACTCAGACTTGGACATCAGCTTCCTGCTGGTCTCCTGAGCCCTGATCCCTCCATCCCTCTTTTCCTGTGAGAAGTACTTAGCAGAAGCCTCAGTCACCATTTTAACAACCCTCTCAATGCTTTGTGTGTGGCAAGGCCAGTTGCGCACCTCCATGGGGGTGTTGATGAAGTTTTTCACCTCTGAGGTGCTTAGAGAGCAGGTGAGAGGTGGCTCTGACACACCTTCTGACCAGCTGATCAAGTCACCGATGCTGGAAGCATCACAATTGATGTCAGGTGTCCTTCTGCTCCTAACAGAGGAGTCCCCCAGCTGAGTGTCCGGGTCCCCCTCTCCCCTGATGGCCAGGATTCTCTCCACCCCTTCAATCCTCTCCTTCTGATCCTCAGAGCAGAGTAGTGTTTGGACGATGACTTCACTGTGGGCATACCAAGCAGATCTTCTCACAGTTGGCATCACAATATCCAGCACCTCCTTTCTCTGGGACTTGAGGCAGTCCAGCTGAAAGAGGATGTGCCTAGGCCCTTCGATCCAGGAGTGCTTGACCTTCACGTTGGACCAACATGGGTAATACACTCCAATGATGAATTCCACAATGAATTGCAGAATCTTCAGGTCCTTTCCTTTAAGTCCGTGCTTTGACACCCAGAGCCTGAGAAGTCTGTTCGCTGTGGTGAGCCAGCGGCTGTGGTTTACTGGTCCTATCTCTAACAGAGCCAGCCCTGCAGGAAGTACTCCATCCCTGACTGCACAGACAATTTTATAGCCATAGTATTGATCAGTTGAGAGATCTTGAATGACCTTGTCAGGAAGCTTGATCAGTGGAGGGCCAACAGAGATTCGGGTGAAGTTTGGATTGATATCAAAGTCTGTAGCAGAATCAAGGAGCTTTCCTATTGGCCCGGATAATTTTTTGTCTGACAGAGTAAGGCCATCAAGGTCAACAATGAGATGGCGCAGGGGAATAATACTCACATGTGAACAGTAACAAAAAAAATATCAGTAGATAATCACTAAATCTATCCCCTCACTGCAAGCCGAGGTGGTAAAATAGCTTCATAAATCATGAGTCACTTCAAATATTTCACAAAACGTTTTAGAATGTTCTGAAACGTTACATTCTAGCCTCTGAGAAAGGTGGCTCAGAAAATGGCCTTATGCGCGCCAGAAAACCGTCAAAATATTTCATATACCGTACCAAACTGTATGATAATTACAATTAAGTGGAATGGCACACCTTTTTATTTGAGTATTTAAATATTATTATTATTATATGAATTACATTATATGTGTTTATATGAATTAGTTAGAACAATGCTCTATGAGAGATAACGTGAGCAGCCATGATAGAAAACGTGAGAAGACATATTCTAGGTAACTACAATAGTAAAATCAACAATTTAATAATAATCAACTGCAAAATGATGTAGGTTAGGGTTATCAGAATTAAATATTTTGCTCAGAATTGTGTTCTATACACCAAAATATGTCATTTGAACACCCCTCTCCATTGATTTAAAAAAATGCATAGTATGACCCGCCCTAACATTATAACCAAATACTTCATTCCATACCACGCCCCACAGACATCACACAGTACAGAAAACACGTACACACACACACCTAACCCACAAAGCACTGACACGACTCGGTCCGAATGCGGTCCTAGGTGAGAAGCCGCCACCCATTAACAGGTCAGAGATCAGCCTGAGCAGATCGGATCGAGTTAACTTAGCACGATTCCGATGTGGACATCACCCCAACTTACGGACATATAAACACAGACTAGACAACTCCATAGACGACACCTGCCACCTGTGCCAGGACACACCACAAACAATTGAACACATTATGACAGACTGTACCGCTCTAGCACAACAACGAACACAACACAACATCACTAGTGCGCTGAACCTCTGGTCCACTCCGGAGAGGGCGATCGGTTACCTGCGTGCCGCCGGCTTGCTCGATCAGGGTGGGCTGATCGGCTAAACAACAACAACCACCATTCCAGCTACAACTGTTTCCGCAGGAAGGTCATTTTCTGCTTTAAAAATAATTAAAACCTTCACTAGGAATCGAATGACAAATAAAAGGCTTTCATCACTTGCCTTAATTTCTATAGAAAAGGAAAGACTTATTAAAATGGAGCAAAGTGCTACTCACAACTTTTATGAAATAGTCACAAATATATTTGTTAATAACAAGGAGAGAAGAATGGAGTTTATCAACAAATAACGCAGTAAGTAAATATTTTCGACTAGAATTTTATTTCAACTTTTAAATACTTTTATTAATTGTTAGCTAGGACGTATCAGAAGTAAACATTTGGAGACCGTTAATTATTTCTTAGTACTTTATTGAGTATGCAATATGGCAAATTTCTTTTCTCGATGAAAGTTATTGGCGATTTACAGTTATAAGGTCCTTTGTTGAAAATTTATTTTATTAATGCCTTCTGCCTACCTTGAATAATTATTCACCGCACGTGCCTGACTTCCACCACATGAGAACCATCATTCTGGGGCCACATCTGTCGGGGATCGCCACAACGGGAAGTGAAGTCATCGTAGACCTCAAAAACATCCCGTTGTGAGAGGGGGGGAGAGGCGGAAGAACTGAGAACCAGAAACCGAGGGTAATTAGGGTCAGAGTCGTTTGCTCTCACGAAGGGGTCAAAAGACTTGCGGAAATAAGACATACGAGAAGTCTTTGAATGAAGAGGACGCGAGTGTTCCGCAGTCCGAGGGGGATCAACCTCACCAGGATGCAGTCTTCCAGTGGTAGAGGACTCGAGGGCCTGGTTGCCCACCGCCCGAGTGCTAAGAGAAGGAGTAGTCTGAGAATTAGAAGCAGAGGTCTAAGTCGAGAAGTAGAAGAAGCCATAGCAAACAAAAAGGAAGCTTCATTTGCCGCGCGCATTCAGCTACCATCGACTCCAACAAGGGAAAGGCGAATCGTGGGCACGCTCGGTCCCACCGCCAATAGATGTCACGCAGGGGATACACACCCATACCCAGTCCCCGTGCCTAAAAGGCGGCCACTCTCATTCTTCAGCTAACAATGAGAATGAGACAAAACATGAATGAGCCTTGCATGCGTTGCTTAAGGGTAGCACGTCAGCGAGTGAGACAAAAACATGACATGAAGAACCTGTCTTACCTGAAGAATGAGAAGGTCCAGCTCCATGGACTTGAACCAGTAATCTGCTTGGGGCCGCGAGGCACACAGCTGCTTGAGCCATTCGTCAAAGGGCAGAGCGATGAGGTCATTCGACTCGGCATCAGCAGACACACCATCATAATCATCAGCATTCGTCGCCTTCTCCACATACTTATCATAAGCCTTCTTCATAAGCACGTAGAGAGCAGCTACCGACACCTGATGCATGTACCGTGTTCTGCAGATGTGATGGACGCCAATGAAGGACTGAGCTTTGCCGCTGGTCGAGATACCGCTGTTGATGATTGCTGTAGTCCACCCACTACCGTCCAACCAGTCACCAGACACACCTCACAGCATCTTCTCAGTATGCATCGCTCCCAACAACACCAGATAGGAGCCCTCGCCATGCTCTGTCTGGGGGCACTTCCACTGAAGTTTCTTGGCCAGCGTGATCGGCTACCATGACTGGTGTCTAACCAGGATTGATGTAGCTGATCACCTGGCGGATGACTTTCATCCCATGCCAAACCATGGTAGGGCTGTTGGGAGACTCGGTGAACAGAGGCAGCATGTATGACTTGGCTGGGGGAATAGCAGGATGCTCTGTGATGCTGGCATAGTACGCGGTCTATGAGATCCATTCACCGGCTTCGAGGGTCTGTTTGGATAGAAGGCTTCTGACTTGCTCCAACCACCCGTAGACTTCTTCAATGATGCTGGTGAGAGAGCGCGAAGCCGGAAGAGGATGACTGTTGGTCTTCAGGGCAGGAACGTGCAGCACCTCATCGTTTGGCAGCGAGACATCCAGAGCCATGGTCGTGTAGACAGTTGGCAAGGACCTCACAGCCTTCTCCATCTCAGCTGGATTGAGGATGTCGGCGAGATTCTTGACTTGTTGGCTGTCTGAAGAGAAGTACTGCTGAATGCTGATGCATGTTCCATGGAGGGCTGATTTTGCCGTCGTAGAGGAAGGGTTGTTGTCGATGTTGTCAAAACCGCCTGTGGTGAACACGCCCTTGACAGTCTGAGGTGGCACTACCACACCGACCTGCTCCAAGTAACCGATGACTGAATTCGCGATATCTGTGCTCAACACTCTCAAACGGCCGTACGAGACGCACAGTCCTCGTTGATGCATAGCATCAATTAGAGATTCACGGCCAGTTTGAAGATATAGTTCCATAGACAGATACAGCGATGCTGGAGTTTCCCTCTCCTTGATGTGACGAGGAACATTGCTAGGTTTTTTGTATCTGCGTCCAACAGAGTTGAAAATGATCTGCTGCGCAACCTTGGACTTCTCAGAATCAGGAGCCGGCTCATCGATACCTGGTCCATCAAGAAGCATGTGCAAGAATGATCTCAACGTGGGCGGGATGGATTCAGCTTCACATGAGGTTGAGAAGGAACCTGTGAAAGCCTGCTTCATGTGGAGATAATCTCGCAGGAGGATCTTGGCTGCTTTGTGGAGGATGGAGACTTCAGTTGATGTATTGTTTTCCATATCAACTACAGCTTTGCTTAGGTCGCAGTCGAAAACAAGAGACCAGAAACGATTCATTGGTATCGCCTTGATGTCAGGAATCATGCGCTCAATATCCTCTCGAAGGCGTGTTGTATTGCATTTGACGTAGGGAAAACCGAGAGCGGCGAGGCGCTTGTCATAGAGGGCCAAGTCAGCCACTGCCAGTGACGTCCCTGAAACACAATTATCTTCAATAAAGTCAAGTAACTCGTTGAGGAACATGTGCTCGGATCACCTGAGTCGCATGACTCTCAGTCGTGTCACATCCGACCGTCGCCGCTTTCCTGTAGAGCCGAGTCAGGCACGTACGATGATAGACGGCATTAATAGCGACCATGTCACCGGCAGAAAGTTTAGCCAGCAGACGTTTGTCACCTAACACTCGAGCGCAATCATTGACTTTCTTATCCAAGCCAAGAGTGGAGGCCTTCCTCAGCTCTTTCTTGTTGCCCACTTCGTCACAGAAGAGGCAAGGAGTGTCGACTGGTTCGCTCGAAGATGTAGAGGGTGAGGGTGAGACTTGTGTGATGGACCTGGCACCACTGTTCATGCGGCGAGTTTTCACCGGGCTAACTGACTCTTGCTTTTGATGCTTTTTCCTCGCTCTCTGCACTTTTTGATTGTCGACAGCATTCCTGCAACTTTTGTGCCACACTACTTGATAGACATCATCAGCTGCACTACATTCTGAGCACCGCCGCCAGCACCGCCACCAATGTCATCTACGACTACAAAGTCAGGCAACTCCCCTAATTCCTTGAGCTCCTGGATGTGGATGTTGTCCGTAACTTCTTTATAAGAGGCTGAAAGTCTTTCAGCTTTGTTTCTTAATTTCACAGATGAAGGATTCTTAGTCGGTTCATAGCTTTTGTCTGATTGACATATGAAGCATAAGCTCCAGTCGCGAGTGTCCATGATGGCAGGCGTGCTTTTACAGTCACTCATTTCGGATTAATCATTGTGAATCTGAAATATGAAATTGAATTTCTAAAGGTCACAGAACTTAGAAACGTATGTGATGACTCGTTTTCGGCTAAATTCAGCATGAGAAATCCATTTCTGAGGTTATTTGGGGGTTTCAGGTTATTTTGGGGTGTCTCACTACGTCAGTTTGGAAACTGCGGAAAATCCCCAATTTCAACATGGCGGTCAGCGGCCATATTTGATTTTGGGAGTCAAAATGACCTCCAAACCCCATAATAACCTCAGAAATGGATTTCTCATGCTGAATTTAGCTGAAAACGAGTTATCACACACGTTTCTAAGTTAATTGGTTCAAAAGTTAGAAATACAGTTATTAGCATAATTTATGCTGATTAGGCATAAAATTAAGCATGTCTTTGCATAGATACAACTTGTGTCTTTGGATAAATTCTTTCCTATGGCCCTAAGTGTTAGAAAATCTAGAAGAGGAAGAGCCATTGTTGTCCCAAGGCGATATGATGACTAAGCTGAATGATGCAGCATTGCTTGTATATATTAAGTTAAGATGTGTATATATATATCCATCTCATAATTGTAAGGTTAGTGAAAAATTCACTTAATTTAGAGCTAGTATTTTTGGGCTCTTGTGGCATCATTGTTTGGGCACTCTTGTGGCATCATTTTTTGGGGGACACTGCGCGTCCTTCCTACTCGTTTGTTGAATGCGGCACTTACAGGGCGTGGTCTTATAGAGAGCTCTCTTGCAATTCAGTTTGGTTGTTTAGATACAAGATTGTTGCATCGTGCAATGGTGCAGGTTGTGTTGTTGTTGCAAGGTTTAGAAAGAATACCATAAATAGTGCCCCCTTTTGATTTTTATCTTAATTTTATGCAACTGAGGCCTAAAGTAGGCCCACATCGAGTCAGCAACCCAGAGGTAGTACCTAATAGGACCTCCAAGTCCGTCAGTTTTAGTCTAGCTTAACTTGGGCTGTGTGGCCCTTCAGAGCTTGGCCGTTCAGGGCTCAGCTGGGATTCTGTACCCAATAAAATAAAATAAAATATAACATGGTCCTTCGAACCGGATTCTAGCCCAAGACTGAGTCAGTGACTATTTTTCGGCAAAGTTCTGATTGTGCAAATTGTAGCCCAAGTTAGGCCTGGATGGGTTGAGCATAATTGAGTTAAGGTCCCAGGGTAGAAAGTTTGATCGGCCAATTGCGAAACTTGGCCGCTAGTCTGTCGTTATTTTGGGCCTACATTTTTACCGGTTTGGTTAATTTTGGTTTATTGCTCGTAGGCGAATGCTGCAGACTAAAGTGCACCAGTTACTTGGGTGGAAAATTTTGTATTCCATACTGGTGGTTGGTCAGTACCCCAACCAAGCAATTCAGTTTATTTGAAAAAAGCAAAATTTGAGTTTGATCAGTTTGATTAAGTATTTTTGCCAATTCAGCTTATTTGGCATTGAGCCCAATTGTTGTTTGCATCGAAGATGAGTGCAGCTGAATTGAACAAGTTTAGAAAAAGGAGAAGCGCCTACAAAGGTCTAATCACAAAGGTCATTGCCACTATAGAATCTGTCATAGAGCAAGAGGATTTAAGCTTAGTGACCGCGCAGCTTTCCATATTAGAAACTAAAAAGGTTGCTTTAAGCGAAGTAATTGAGGCTCTTATAGAAGATGTTAGAAAATCTAGAAGAGGAAGAACCATTGTTGTCCCAAGGGGATATGATGACTAAGCTGATTGATGCAGCATTGCTTGTATATATTAAGTTAAGGTGTATATATATCCATCTCATAATTGGAAGGTTAGTGAAAAATTCACTTAATTTAGAGCTAGCATTTTTGGGCTCTTGTGGCATCATTGTTTGGGCACTCTTGTGGCATCATTTTTTGGGGCGCTGCGCGTCTTTTCTACTCGTTTGTGAAATGCGGTACTTACAGGGTGTGGTCTTATAGAGAGCTCTCTTGCAATTCAGTTTGGTTGTTTAGATACAAGATTGTTGCATCGTACAATAGTGCAGGTTGTGTTGTTGTTGTTGTAAGGTTTAGAAAGAAGACCATAAATAGTGCCCCTTTTGTTTTTTTTATCTTAAATTCATGCAACTGAGGCCACATCGAGTCAGCAACCCTGAGGTAGGACCTAATAGGACCTCCAAGTCCGTAAGTTTTTAATCTTAACTTGGGCTGTAGGTTGAACTGGCCCTTCAGAGCTTGGCCGTTCACGGCTCAGCTGGGATTTTGAATCCAACAAAAAAAAAATTAAAAAATAATAACAGAAGAGGATGAAATAGAAAATAACATAATTCACTTTGAAGAGATTATTGATGACATAATTAAAGTATGCCACCGAGCAAAAGAGTTTAGCAGCTCAGTACAGTTAGAGACCAGGTCCAATAATGAAACAACCCTCAACAAATGGTGTTTGTGAAGTTAAGGTTAACAGATCTACAGTTCAATTACCGAGGCTTGTACTCAAAACATTTTCTGGGAGTATTCAGGAATGGCAAGGATGGGCAGACAGTTTTCAATCAGCAGTTCATTCTAGTCGTGTAAAGTGGGGTGAAAAAGTTTAATTATTTGCAGTCCCTCTTGAAAGGGGAGGCAGCAAAGACAATAGCAGGATTAGCATTAACAGAGGCTAATTATAATGTGGCTTGGGATATATTAAAGAAACGGTTTGGTAAGCCAGAGATCTTAATTAAAAGCCACCTCCGTGAACTTTTAGCTATACCTCCTGTTAATAATCCCAATAGTGTCAAGGAGTTGCGGCAGTTATATGATGAATTTGAAGTTAGAACTAGGTCCCTGGACAGCTTGAGTGTAGGAATGGAAACGTATGTGAGGTGACGTGTGTGTATATATATGTATATAGTCTAAAGTCACTAAAGGGAAAAATCACTAAAAGAAAGCTGAATGGCAACACGAAGGGATAAACAGAGCAACGCGGGCTGTTCGTTTGGTTTTGGCTGGACTAGAGCATGGTTATTCATATCTGACTAAATCGTTGGTGCTAAGTTTAATTTGGTGATGTTTCTAAGGTGACAGATTGGGTAGAAAGTTGTTAATAATTAATAATAGTTAGGGGTAATGTCTATAGCTTCTAAATTAGTAAAGTTAGAGAGTTCAGGTAGACTGCTTTGTGGGACGCAGGAAATCTATGGTAGGCCCTAAAGAATATCTAATTCAACGCACCGGTAAGTGCCTTTGTTGTTGTTTAGAAACATAGTAACTTAGCAGGGTCACTAACCCCAAGTTATTACAGTATGGTATAATGTTAGTTACTATACTGGAGTCTAAATTGCCTAGCTCAATTTTGCTTGAATTAAGTAGGGGACACTCTACAGAACATATGTACATCTCCCTTCAGCAGATGTTAAGTCTTTCAGGCACAGAATTAGCAAGAAAGGGAGGGAATTGAGTTTACGCAGTGGGATGTTAAACAAGGGAACAAAGGCAGGCACAGCACCAAAATTTCTACAAAAAGGAATAGACCAGGTACAGTGTCAGCTATACATGCATCCTCTGAGAATAAATTAAAGGGAATCAAGGAATGCATATTTTGTGAAGGCAACCCCAAGTCATATAAATGTGAGGTGACTGAGGCTTTACCTGTTGAGGAGAGACAGGACAGGGTAACTAAGTCCACAGCATGTTTTAATTGTTTTTTGAAAGTTCACAGAGCAAGGTTTTGTAAGTAAAATTTTGTGCAAAAAATGCCATGGCCGGCATCAGCCATTATTGTGTGAAAACACTCCTAGTAGGCCTACCGCAGAAGTAGAGACATCAGTGGCACATGCCACTGCTATGAAAGGGAGTAAAAGTAAAGGGGGATTAGTGCAAACAGCTACAGCATTATTAATTGGGAATGATGGAGAAGCTACTGTAAGTGTTGTTTGATAGTGGTAGCCAGTGTAGCTTTATTAAGACCAGAATTTCCAGAAAATTTAAGAATTTCTGGGTTTCGGGGTTCCGTTCAAAACCGAACTAAAGTTAAGAAGGTAGAAGTTCTGGTTAAGGGGTTGTTACCACAAAGTCCCACTATCAAGGTCCAAGCTGTAAAGATTGAGGAACTTTGTGCTCCAGTCACTACTTGTTTAGATATGGCATTTGGGCAATAATAAGTTTGAAGGAACAGAAGATATTAGGTTTTTGATTGGAGCTGACTGTTATTGGGACTTCATCACTGGTAACATTGTCCGCACATCTCGAGGTCCTGTAGCTATTGAAAGTAAACTAGGCTGGATGCTACATGGTAGCTATTGCAATGAAATGGAGGTTAAAGCTCTTTTTGTTAAGACTGAGGAGAACAGCCATGGTTTGGAAAGGCATTTGAAAGCCTTTTGGGAACTTGAATCCATTGGCATAAAGGACAACCAGGAGAGGCAGGCTAGTACAGTGAACAATGATGTTTTAGAGCAATTTGAAAAAGGGATTGGGTTTAGAGATGGTTGCTACGAACTTGGCCTCCCTTGGAAGGATTCTTGCAAACCCAGCTCAAACCTTCAGCTAGCTAACAGGAGGTTGGAGACTTCATTGCACAGGATAAGAAAAAAATGAGGAGTTGTTAAATGAATACAATGAGGCCATCCTAAGCTATGTAAAGGAGGGCTATGTTGAAAGGGTGCAAGGTGAGCTGGTGAGCCATGAGGCACATTATCTGCCACACCATGCAGTAGTACAGCGAGACAAAACTACCACCAAACTGAGGGTAGTTTTTGATGGCTCAGCCAAGGACAAAGGTGGTGTGTCCTTGAATGACTGTTTGAATGCTGGGCCAAGTTTAAATGCAGATTTATTTTCCTTGTTACTGAGATTCAGGCTTGGTAGATAGCATTGACTGCAGATGTGAAGCAAGCCTTTCTGAGGATAGAGTTAAAACCAGAGGACAGAGATGCAGTAAGGTATCTGTCAGTGATGTAGGTCTCGAGATCGGTCTCGGTCTCGAGACCGATCTCGAGACCCAATTTGCAGATCTCGATCTCGGTCTCCGCTATTTAGATCTCGGTCTCGATCTCGGTCTCCGCTATTTAGATCTCGGTCTCGATCTCGGTCTCGATCTCGGTCTCGACAGACGCGGTCTCTGTTTTTCTCCCCGAGACCTTTCGAGACCTCTCGAGACCGTAATGAAAAATATATGTTATTGGCATACTCATGATGGTGGCTTGGTTGAACAGACACAATTCAGAATGTTTATGAAAGTTTGTGGGTGTGGGTCTGGATTTTTTTAAGTTAGCGCTACAAAAAAATTTGACCGCCCCCCGCCCCCGTCAGATTAATTTTATTGAAAATGGAAACACTAAATAGAGAATTATATATATTATATATATAAGTATATATTATAAGGCCACTTTGTGTTGCCAAACGGCGTGTCAACCTCTGTGGCGTGATAAAAACGATTATCCTCCCATCCAATATATATTTGAAAAAATAAAATGCTTCACACAAAAATAATGCAAGAAATACAGCATAAAGGAAACAGTACCGATAAATTCAATAAAGCATAGAATAACTCGATAACCCTTCACATCACTTATATTTACAACGTACCGATTCGTAGAACAAATCGCAATTGCCAATTGTAAATGTTAAAAAATGACGTCATCAATGATGTCATGGCGGAACTTTTATCACGCCACACCTCCCCTTAAGCTGAATTTATTTTGTTTCCTAATCAGTTTTTGGCACGTGCTGTTAGTGACAGTGTGTAGTTTAGTTTTGTATTCCATTTTATTAACTGTGTAGTGTATTCAGTTTGACTTATAGATTTGTAAATAATCATACTAAAATATATCTGATCGGTCAGCCGTTATAATTTTTGGCTATAAAAATCACAAAGACAATGTTCGATGCTGATGTTCCTTAAGTGTAATGAGCACCTATCATGCTTTAAATAAATGCACAAGTCAAACTGGGAAGTGGGTACGTTCATTAAACCTTCTGTAACATATAAAAGAAGTAAATAAATAAAAAGTACGTGTATATATATATATATATTCATTTGTTAATTTATAGGCTACACTTTTTGCATTCAACACACTACATCTGAGAAAGTAGTTATTAGTTTATTAATATGCTTAACATAGTCTAATTTCCATAGTAGTGTAAAACAAATTGAAAGGGCATGAGCTTGGTCTCGATCTTGGTCTCACAGGATCAGGTCTCGGTCTCGGTCTCAATCTCGGACTTGGTGGTCTCGACTACATCACTGGTGTCTATGGATGGATACGAAAGATTTGTTGGAAAATGAACCTAAGGTTCAAGCATATAGAATGAAGCCAGTTTTGTTTGGCCTCAGCTCTAGTCCATTTCTTTTGGCAGCTACTATGCAGTACCATTTTAAGAAATATTCTGAAATCTATCCTAACACTAATGAACGCATAAGAAAAAAATTTTATGTTGATGATTTGCTGTATTCAGTGGATAATACAGAAATGGCTAAACAGATATTCATGAAGGCTAGAGCTATAATGAGGGAGGCTGGCATGGAGCTTAGAAAATGGCAGACCAATCATTCTCAGTTACAACAGTTTATGAGTCAGTCCTGTGTAGAACCTGGTGCAGCAGAAAGTATTGAGGATTCTGGTATTAAGGAATTGTGGGCCATAGACACCAAGGTGCTAGGCATTGTTTGGCAGCAAGGAGAAAATTTGTTTACCTTCAATGGGAAATCTTTAGTTGAGCTGGCTGAGAATGAGACAAGGTTGACAAAACGTACAGCTCTTAGTTTGGCTTCGAAGGTCTTTGATCCTCTTGAATTCCTGGCTCCATTTGTGATAAAGTTAAAAATTTGGTTTCAGAGCCTCTGGGAAATTGGACTTGGTTGGGACCAAGAGTTACCTGGTCATATGGTGGTAAGGTGGAAATATTGGTTCAAAGAATTGGCACATCTTGGAGACATTGAAATCCAAAGATGCAAGATGGTATTTTGGAGAGTTTAACAATAGTCCAGACAAATTGGAGCTGCACATCTTTTGTGATGCAAGTGAGGAAGCCTATGCAACTTGTATTTATATGAGGCACATTTAAAGAGGAAGTAAGTTGCAGGTTGGTTGCTGCAAAGAGCAGAGTAGCACCTTTGAAAAGAATTCCTTTTCCATGGTTGGAATTGATGGGTGCAGTTATTGCTAGTCGGCTTGCGGTTACAGTACAAAAGTCTTTGGCCCTTTATGAAATTCCAAGCTATTATTGGACAGACTCCACTATAGTTTGGCACTGGTTAAGAAGCCAGGCAAGGAAATAGAAACCATTTGTTGCCAATAGGGTGGAGGAAATTCAAGCACACACAGATCGAAAGCAATGGAAGCACTGTCCAGGCACCCAAAACCCAGCTGATTTACCAACACGAGAAATTTCAGTGAAAGATCTTGCACATTCAAGCTTGTGGTAGAATGGGCCAGAGTGGCTAAAACTTGGAAGTGAAAACTGGCCTTCTAATCAGCCTATTGTAGGAGAATGCCAGACTGAAGAAGAATGGGTGAGTGAGATGAGAAAATGCACTGTGAACAGTGTCAAGTTATGCAGCAGGACCCCATATTGAGTCTTCAGGACATTAGCAGTCTGAAAAGGTTGTTAAGAGTAACATTATGGGTATATAGATTTACAGACAACATTAAGGGAGAAACAAGAAGGGAAGGAATTCTGAACAGTAAGGAGATTCAGCAAGCCAGGCAATACTGAGTGGTATATGTGCAGAAGGAAAAATTGGGTAAAGAGAGAGAATTGCTCACTAGCAGCCCATCACAGGTTCTACCAATACATTCTGCTCTCAAAGGTTTGGATGTGTTTTAGGCTTATTGAGAGTAGGAGGTAGACTACAGTTTTCTGGGCTTCCAGAGGAGAAAAAACATCCAATTTTGCTAGCTTCTGGGAGGCACTTTGTGGACCTTTTGATCCTGGATACGCATCATAAGTTGTTACATGCTGGAGTTAGAGAAGTGATAATAGATATCAGACAACAGTTTTGGATTCCCAAAATTAGACAAGTAGTAAAAAAGGTATTGCATAAATGTGTGGTTTGCAAGCGTTGGAGTGCAAAGCCTTATTATGAAAAGGTGGCTCCACTTCCAAGAGAACGGTGTGTCTATACTGCCCCATTTGATGTAGTGGGAGTAGACTTCGCAGGGTCCAGTCTATGTGTATGAGCGAGGGGAGTCTAACAAGGGTTATATATGTCTTTTCACATGTGCTACCACCAGAGCAATCCATTTGGAGTTGGTAAGCAACTTAAGTAGTGATGTATTTCTTTTGGCCTTTAAAAGGTTTGTGAACAGAAAGGGTTTCCCAAATAAAATCATATCGGATAATGCAAAAACCTTCAAAAGGGCTGCAAAGGAACTCCAAGAAGTTTGGTCCTTGCTAAAAGAGGAAGGATTCCAATCCTACTTTTCACACCATGGGGTACAGTGGGAGTTTATTGTTGAGAGAGCACCAAGGTGGGGAGGATTTTGGAAAAGGCTAGTGAGAAGTGTAAAGTGTCCATTAAAGAAACTTTCAGCTAATGCTCATTTGAGCAAAGAAGAATTCTGCACTGTTTTGTGTGAAGTAGAACCAATGGTGAACAGTAGGCCTATCACCTTTGTTTATAACAGTATGCAGGATGCAGAACCATTGACACCAAATCATTTTCTTTGTGGTAAACGATTAACATCAGGCCCCAGTTTGCCAGAAGACTTACACCCTATCCAGAGCACTCAAGAAGAGTTAACCAGAAGGTTCAAGTACCTTGAAGAGCTACAAGATCAGTTATGGAAGAGGTGGCAGATGGAAGAGGTGGCAGATGGAAGAGGTAGCAGATGGAATACTTGACAGAACTCAATTATTACCCATCAGGCAATGTAAAGGGCTCCAATGCGAGGGTGTCAGGAAATGATTGCCCCCCCCCCCCCCTGTACAGAAGAAACTGAAAGGAATAGAAAAAAACAGACAAAACCACGCGAAAGAGCGTTTAATTTTGAATAAAAAAAACTTGTTTTAATATCGGGTGTTGCCCCCATTTGCAGCTCTGACGGCCATTAATCGACGGGGGTATGATCCCAGAAGTGTCTCAAAGAGATCGGTATCATGACTCATTTCTTCAAGGACTTCGTTGATCTTTGCAGTCATAATTTCTGTTGAATACCGATTCTGAATGGGTTGTTCCAGCATTAAGGACTCCACCCGATCCTTCATGATGGATCCGACATGTTCACAGACATTAAGATCGGGAGAATTGCCAGGCATTCATTATTTCCGAAAAAATCAATGTTATTGTCCTTAAGCAGTTGTTGAGTCGCAAGTGCTTTCATACAGGGGCTTTGTCGTGAAGAAAGGTTGCCTGTTCAACATCCAAAACACACTCGGGGTCTTTCAAAAACGGAATTACATGTTGGGCTAAAATTACATTTCGAAAATAAGGCCCATCCCAACTGGTTCCTCTTGGTTTGATAACCCAGATGAGCTTCCGAATAGAGAACATAATGAAAACACCCACACATGCTGGATTTTTTACTATTTCTCGATACTTCTGGTCGTCTGGACTTCATCAGGAGTTGTTGCCCAAACCCGATCATTCTGAAAATTTGGTTTTCTGGAGACATAAACGAAGAATTCATCGCTGACAACCAAGTGAAGGAAATCGTCTTCCGTCCATTCCTCAAGATAATCACAAAACCATAGCCGATCTTCAATATTAAGATCACTCTTCCGTGGCTTAGCTATTTCATGCCAAGCACTCAAGCCTTGGCGAACTCGAAATTGATGCACAAGTTGCCGATTGACTATCTTACCACGACGGATAAGTATCTCTTTCGCTACCTCAGAGCAGCTCTTCTTTCGGCGCCGTGATGCAGCAAGCACAATGTCTTTCGATTCTTGAGATAATTTCTCCGGTCTTCCTCCTCGAAATTCTGTTTCACAATCTTCAGGATTCTTATTCCAATTCCTTTTGACAAAGTCTTCTGATCTTTTTAATCTCGCAGCCACCCAGTGTCGAGTTATGAAAGTTGCACCAGCTTCCTTTGCTTCACGAAATGTGACAGCTCGAATGCGGTCAAGAACTCGCTTTTTCTCTGAATCGTTCAAAATAGATGATGCCATGGTTTCTGTGGGGAAAAAATGGTAAGAATTAAAATCAGAGGAATAGAATATAATGGTTTTTATTCAGATTTTAACGCTCTTTCAAGAGGTCTCGCCGGTTTTTATCTATCTCTTCTAGTTTTTGCTCTACAGGGGGGGCAATCATTTCCTGACACCCCCTACTATTAGGGTGTGTCGAAATTTTCAACTTTCAAATTCCAAATATGAGGGATGCTAAAAAGTTGCATGACTTAGGAATTCTAAAGATATTTTTGTTAATTTAATATAATTTAGTTTTGCTTGGTAAGAAGCTACATAAAAATAGTGACTTTTTTGACTTTTTTGTGGAATTATATAATAATTATTATATTAATAATTATATATGCTGTATATATAATGCACTGCTGTTTTTGCTTATTTCACAGGTTGAAACATATTCATCAGTGTGCTGAAGATTACTTGTCCGTCAGTGCTACCATCCTAACCAGTGGGAATTGACCTACAATGGCTTCTAAAAGGAGGACAAGACGGGGACATTCACACACATGAGCAACCTAATTGGAACTGGTAGAGAGTTGTTGCCCTCTGAACTCCCAACTCTGCGAGACGTTCTGAAATATGGGCTACTGCTAAGAGAACAAAGTGGTGAGGATGTGAGAAACTACCCAGCAGCCAGTCTTGCAAAGGACATTTACCTAAAGTGCTTGAAAAGTGGGAACGAGCAAACAGTTCTTTTGTAGCCCCCGTTGTAAATTCACGAGTCACAATCTTAAACAAGATCCAAGAAGCTGGGAGCAGGCCAAAAACATATCTCTTGGAGAGGAAAGCTACATGTCAAAGAGGCTTTCATTGCAAAACTTGACAAGCTTTTTGACATCCTCAGTTGCAAGTGTAAAATTGTTCTCTGCTCTGAATTTGGCTGCCTTGCAGATGCTGGTTGCAAAAACGAAACTCACATTAACTGTACATGCCCTAGGGAGATGAGATCCCTGTGAAGGAACTTGCTTTCATTAAAGGTCAGAGAGACAAGTCTGGTTCTATTGGACCACATCAGATTGGCTTGCCAGATCAACCTGAGCACAACAGACAAGTCAAAAAGCAGAAGCGGCAAGAAGACGAAAGAAGAAGGCTTGCTGAATATAAGCAGACAAGTAAGCAGGATGTTTCAATGCCATCAAATGAAATAATTTTTCTGATGATGAAAATGAAGAACAAATAGCTGATGCTCAAGATGGAAAGGATGGAAGTTATGAAGTGACATTAGAAATACCAAGCACGTCTTCAACTTCCAATAAAAAGCCAGAGTACAACACATTAGAAATACCTAATGTTGCTATGCATAGCATCAGATATGGTGTTGGCCTGCGTGCCACAGCTGCCATCACCACTGCTGCCTTTATGGATGCTTGCTTGATCACTGAAGAAGACAAGAGACTTGTAGTTGATCACAATAAAGTCAAGATGGC